>JAYMSF010002616.1:0-10080 GCA_036897335.1 Silene vulgaris
AGGGAAGCTGGAATTGAAGGGAAAAACATACAAAATGAGGTTACAATGCCAACTCAGCCTTCTCTCCGTTAGTCAAGACGGTTTCTCGACTTTTTTTGACGGAATAGTCATTTTGGTGTTATTAGACAAAAATAGAAAATGTTAGGTGTTATTGGACAAAAAAAAAAAACTTTAAGTACTATTTTTACAGAAAGTGTAAATGTTAGGGGTTATTTAACAAAAAACTCTAATATTTTATTAGTCATCTTGACCAAAAAAAAAGGTGTTTCGGAGAATTAAGAGTTAGGAAAGCCTAGGCCGAATAGGCATTTTAAATCATTTGGAGTAATTTTTAATCAGGTTATTTTCAAGTCGAGTAACTTAGGGCGACTGAGCAAAGCGCAGTTAAATTCCAACTGCGTCATTTCAAGTTTCGGATCTCATTTAGGTTTGCAATTGTGGCTTCGGTCAAATCGGGTTAACGGAGTCGGGTTGGTTTAAGTATATCAGTAGTCCAATTTCCTCTACACATTTCATAAAAGATAAAACCTCTCCAAAACCCTCATTGAACTCTTCCTCTTCTTCTTCTTCTTCTTCCTCTTCCTCTTCCTCTTCCCTCTGCACATTTCACAGCCGCCGCCATCGCCATGACTCTTCTTCAGCAAATCATCCAAACTTCAACAACTCCATTAATCTCCAATGAACCTCTCAAATACCCAATTCCTCTTTCCTCCGATTCAATCCTCTCTACTCTACAAATCGACCCCAATTTCTCAAACCCTAACCCTAATTCATCCTCCCTTATCAACCCTCTTACAGGCTTCCAAATCACTCAAATCGATTCATCCCTAACCGAATTAAACTCCGCATTCTTCAAAAAACTCCATGGTTTACGCACCATTAAAGCCCCTTTGTATTACTCGGCACCCGCATTTATTGAATTAATCAACCCGTTTCTGGAAAAAATTGGGGAAATTAAATTTGGGGGTTTGAATGATGTTGCAATGGGTCCTGAATTTGATGATTATACTTGTAGTTTGATTGCAAAGTTTGGATCTTTTGTTGGTAAGGATGTGATGGAATTGGTAATTGAATCGTGTTTCGCAATTCAAAATTGGAAGATGTTGCAGACTATAATTGTTTGTAAACTTGTCGATTACGGGTATCGGTCTGTTTTATTGTTGAATTTGGTTATGAAAAACCGGTCTGATTTGATTTGTTTGTGTGTTAAGCAATTTAGGGATATGAAGGCTTCTGATTTGTGTATGGTTCTGAGGTACTTTGTTTCGCCGTCGAATGAGAGTTTACTAAGTTTGATTGGGGTTAGGAAAGAATGGGAGAATGAGGCATTGTTCGCAATTCGGAAAGTAAGTGATGCTAAGTCTAGTGGTAATAAGATGGGATTGCTTAAAGAGGTTGCAATGCTATTTATGATTGCTTATGACGAGTTTTCGTCGTGGGAATTGTGTTTACATTACTTGGTTTCGAGTTCTGTTGATGATGTTGTGTTTTCCAGTGCTATAACTAAGCTCACTGTTGCTGAAATGTTGGGGTTGATTAGGTATTTAGGGAAGTGGGTGCGTAAGTATGAGAAGTTTCCACAGGCCGGGGTAGGTCGTGAGGCCGCTGTTGCTTGGGGAGTGAACTTGGCCCCTTGGGTGCCGTGTTTTGAAGATGTGATCAAGTGTCTTGGCTTGGTTGTTGACGAGCATTTCTCGTTGTTGGCTATGCATTCAGAGTTTCGTGATGAGTTGAAAGCTATTGAGGAGGTTGTTAGTTCTTTGGCTTTGGATGGGAAGCTTTGTAGCTCTGTGTCAAGTTTGATCGGTATTTTAAAGCCCGGTGTTGTAGGCGTTTAGTTGTGGCTTACGGTTTTAGCTTTATGAATTTTCGTGTTTGATTGTCTTAAACATTGAAGAGGCATGTTTTGTGTTTTAATTTTAATCTTTGTTGTCATGTTGCCCAAACTTGCCTACTTAGTGCTTAAAATTTTGTTCAATAGAAAATCGTTTGTCGAAAAATGTGGTAGAAGATGGCAAGAAACAAGTTTAAAGAAGTTTGTGACATTGTTTGCAGGGTTAAATTGATTTGTTTTTCTGATGTATTCTTGTGGTATTGTTAGCCTTTTGAGTATTTCATGCTAGATTTTGTCCTGACTCCTGCGTTATCAGCAACGAAAAGGCGAACAAAAAATTGTACAGATAGTCGATGAACATACATTAATACGGAGTACCACGTTGTGAATATTAGCAAGGAGCAAAGCTGATGAAATATGCATTGTCACACAAACCCGAAAAGGAGATATATCTGAGTGATTCGTAAAACCCTAAAATGAACAATGTATCAGGATCCCAAGCTTTTGTAAATATTGTATTCATTTCATTTGCCATATTTCTCTCCCATAGAACAACTAAGTTAAAACATTTTCGATAACATTATGTGGCTATGAAACGCGGTAGATTTAACAATTACATACGAAGTACTCCGTAGTAGACGAAAGATGATTATTCTAATCTAATTTCTACCCTCAGTACGCAGTGAATGTTGCATGGCCTTAACCATCTTGTGAAGACCAACCTCATATTTCCGCACTAAATTCTCAAGGCTCAGCCCTTGAACAGGATCAACAGTGAAACACCACTCAATCACACACCCTTTGCCAGTATCCGCAATAACGGGGATAATCCTAATAGTCGATACATATGAGTTGAACCCAATGTTCGATTCCACAATCTCATAGGATAAACTCATGTTGACCTCATCAACGGCTATCAGTCTCTCCTTGGACCAATTGACGGAATTTGTTGCGTTGATGGAGTTGCCGAGGCAGTATCTGATGCAACCGGGCATGCCGTTAATACCGTGAATCCCATATGAGGTAGAAAGGGTAGGAAACCATTTGTGAAGGTTGAAGAAATCCTTGAAAAGCGGCCATATTTCGTGTGCTTTCGTTCCTCTTACCGTGCTTGACACCTTTCCCTGCCACTTTTCCATTCTTTGTTTAGACGGTTTGGTTTTTGTTCATTGTAATTGTATTCTGGCAATACACAAGAATATATACTAGGAGATGATCAATGTACATACAGAGTATATGAATATATGTAACGTGTGAATCAATCACCCATAAAAGGACAGTTTATCACAAATTCTTATTTAAGATGGGTACATCCGTCAAGTATTCCGAATAAACAAAAGCAGAATACATAGAAAAAAGGAACATATTTGCCGTATATGCACAAGTAGGGTGATATTTAACCAGTTTTAAGACGGTTCTCCGTCTTATGGGAGACGGTTCTCCGTCTTATGGGAGACTAACTGTTATTTTATACGGTGTTGTGTGAATTACTTATCGGTGTTTTATGACACCTGGTTTTTGTGGCATGGCGCTAGTACCAACCAATTTTGTCCTTATTTTAAGGGTACATTTTCACAAAATCTTCTTGAAAACATGGTATATTGTCATAAATCAAAAACGGGTCTAATACAATAGATGAGACAAAAGTAAAATGTTTTCCTTCCTCTATGTGGGAGATAAGTCACATAACATCGATGATGAGATTGTTCTCACAAAGAGCACACACTTAACGGTATATATATATCACAGTTTCCTTGTCAATATAATTACTCGATATCTCCAAAGAGGCTCCCGCACCCAGCAGCGCAAAAATCACCACCAAGATCCCCCGCAAAAGACCTCTATTTGTCCACCACAGCATCCATGCATCGACACTGCAAGTTCTCCCGAAAATCTGGCCAGGTCATCATCTTGACTACATGTAAGACTTAAAAAGCTTAGAAATCAGAACCCTTCAGTAAGGGTAAAAATTCGGCCAGCAAATGCTTCAGGCAATCTGGACACAGCTTCACTGATTTCCTGTCAAAATAGTTGGCAAGAAACAGAAAACGGTATATTAGAACTCGAATTCAGATGTCTTGAATCAACTTGTTTCTACAAATTCCTCGGCCATTTCAGCAACAATTATCCAAACCATTCTTAACAGATGATATCAAGTACATTTTTTTTGATTAGAAAGGGATTAAAACCCGGAGACCTACAGCGAGTACATGGAAACAAACATAAACAACAATATTACCCCCAGTGCCTCAATGGCTCCGCAATTTGCGAGTTAAGGGGGTCGGAGGTACGCAGCCTTGCTCTTGTTTTAGCACACAGAAAGGCTGCTTCTAACTGACCCAAGATGCAAACTGCGTCGAAAACAGCATCAAAGGATTGCTACGTCACAATAGAAAGAAGCGCAGCCACTAGATGGAATGGTCCACCCACATGGACATGAATCACATGATCATTACTACTTTAATTTTTCAGGATAGATCAGTTGAGTAAAGGGCAAGGTACTTTATCAGACATTTTGTCTCTCAATGCCGACGCTTGATTTGGTTCAGCATGGGCTGCGCATTGTTAAGAAACTCGGACAATCTACCTTGCGTACTCAACCAATTGAGCAGCGGGTGCAGTGACATGCATGGAACAAGCATAGGAGAATGAACAGAGGAAAAAATGGTGAATGACAAGGTGTTGTGTTATGTGTTGCAAGAAAAAAGCGGCATTTCTAAATGGTAAACAGCTTTTTCCATTTATACGAACTTTTGAGTTGAAAAGCAAAAGGTGATGATAACTGCCTCACAGTAGTTTTTTCTCAACTGGGTTGACTATTATCGGTTGTTTAAAGAGCATGCAATACATGCAGCAAGCTAGGAATTGAACAGTGACAAACGTGAAAAGAGGGTCATAGACTGAGAAAGAAGCTTTCTTACATATGCTTGGTACCGTGCTGAGAAGTGGATGAAAAGAATCGCATTATTCTGAAACATCTCAGCATAATTTACCACCTGTATAACGTAGTTGAGGCAATCATTAGCATATAAACCATTCAAAAAGGAAGAGAAAAGAAAGACGGGGAATGGGGGATCAAAAGAACCTCATCAAGGTGCGTGTGTCCATATTCTCTTGCATGAGCAACAGTAGCTTGGTCATCTAAGAAGGTGCACTGCAACGGAAGCCAAAGCCAAAGTCAATTTTTCTAGAACATGGTCAGAGCACAGCACGCTATTAGTTTCATATCTGAAGGGACAACTATTAGAAAATGTTCAACGAATTCCCTGAATGTAATATCGTTGAGGTATTTCAATATGTATTGCACAAACCACCATTTTTTCTAACCACCACCAGCTTACGGGCGCAGACACCAACGTAAGAGAAGACCATTTTATTTAATATTTTTCCCTTCCTTACTTTTCACCAGTTGAGCTTAAACTTAAGCTCCCCATTGCCACGGATATAAGAAGATAAAATCAAATACGAGTACGTAAAACAGTCATTTGAGGTAGTGAACGCTGTCATCTCCTTTCTTTGAAACACTTGTGAGAGCAAATCAATGTATCAATGAATCAATGATCTATTCTTTTTTCATCTTAAGCACATTATAAGCATCTTACATTTCCTCTCATGTATCCTAAAGGGAAATATCAGAAGACAGGCAGACAGAAGGACACAAACTACTATACAGTTTAGAACGATTTAATTTGGCCATTTTACTAACTACGTTAGTTTTTCACTTGCCAATGAACAGGAGCATTGACAAACTAGTTTGACCAAGCAAAACCACGGAAGAAGCTTAAGAGTTAAGAGTTGCATACACAGACCGGACCACTGGATATATTTTAAAGCAGGTTCCAGCGGGTATAATTTCGGTAAGAATAAAAAGCCTCATCGAAACAATTACCTCCATAACAAGAACCTTTGCTCTCAAGACATCGACATTAGCTGGATCAACAATAAAGTCGGCCGTTGTATCTCCTGTAAATGCTATCTCGGGTGAAGTGATGGTATTGGTAATCTGCTAATACCCAAACAATGCCATTTTAAACTCAACACATTGAAACAAGCATACAGATCAGTGATAGCTATAACTGGCACAAAGTTTGTCAAGACTCAAGAAGTACCACAAGGGTAATTTGGTAAAGGCCACAAGTAGTACAACACTACAACTTATTACATATTTACATCATCAAGTAAAAGAGCAAGTAGAAAGTAGAAACTATGGAGAATATTAATAAGCTTGAGACATTTACTTATAAACAAACACCATATACATCAACATGAAGAAACAATAAATAGTTGCGTGAATTCCCTCCAGTGCTAAAAAGAAAAGCAGGTGAGATAAAAAGAGGAAACACATAGGCAGATAAAGTATGTCTTATTTTTGGACGTTCAACCAGAGATTTACTGCTAATTATATAATTCTGTTTCAATGGAAAAACAGTGAGCACACTCATTTTCAACATTAACCGGACTAAAATCTCAAATACACAGTCCACTTCCAAACAACATTAATCGTAACTTTACAAATATAGGGACAGAAACAGACCTCGACGCCAGATAACTTCAATTCTTTTATCTCATTTGCAGGCAGGCCTACATACTCTTGCTTAAGCTTCTGCTTGATTGAATAAACTATATAACCCTGCAATATACAATTTTCTTAAAGTGCAGAATGTATTACAAATGGATCAAGGAAATGTGAGATCTCGCAAAACGACAGCAATGACAGGAGGAATGGATCCTTTCTGCAGATCTACCTGACTAGGAATGGCATGATATGTCTTAAATGCTTTCACTTTAATATCCCTCCTAATACAGACTTCTTCTCCTGGCATCAGAAACATCAATCAAGCAAATATACAAATAATGTTTGCAAGATTATCTACAGAGCTAGTTCTGGGGACAGAATGATAGATAGCAGAGGCAGAAAAGATTAGCCGATTAGGCATATGACAGGAGCTTTTAGTATAGTATGGACCGTTAACAACATCAGACTGACTAAATTTTTGTATAATTCAGACCTCTTTTCCTGACACTAGCAACATCAATGAAGCAATAACATGCATAATGTTTCTATGATATGGGTGATTCACAGAGCGAATTCTCGAGACAGAGTGATAGATAGCAGTAAAAGTCTAACAGATAAGATTAGGCATATGACAGGAACTTTTAGCATAGTATGGAGTATGGACCATTACCAACATCCAGACCGATTAGAGTATGCTTCAGCTCAGAGAAATCCATTGCTCTATGCACGTCAAAAAGACGTTCCACATGCTCTTTTATAACGCTTGGCACAAATATGGTAGGAGGTTTCATAGAATATAAGCCACGAGTTGCAACATACATAGGCAGTCCTCCCTGAAATGAAGGTTAGCAACATAGCATTAGAGATCGTGTTAGATCAAAAAAATGGGGGAAAACAAACAAACAAACAAACTCAAATAAATATAGAAACTCATATAACTAGTTGAAGCTTTTCAAGCTTATGAAAAAAAATCATGAAGGGAGGACTACCTATGAATCATCCATAACTTTGTAAAAATAGTGAAAAAGGTCAAGACTCAAGAGAATGACGCGCTGAAAATGTATTTCAGTTTCAAACTAGCCATTTCATTGTTCTTGTTATATTTGCTGTCTTGCAGATGTAACCCCCATAAGAAACCTAATTCCCATATGGTCGTCTTTACAATAATAGACAAGCAAATCAAAAGAAGCATACATCATAATTGCTGGTCAGCTAACAGGTTTTCAGTCATATCTACATTTTCGGGTAACCGAAAAAGTTGAAACTTGCAAGAGCAAGTGCTTTTACAAGTCTAACTTTCCTGGCCAATTGTTAATACAAACCTGAAAAAATTGACCTATTTTCCTTATACTCAATCCAAAATGCTGGAATCATTACTAGAAAACACTAATCCAATTCTCCCACTTAACAACGACTTGATGATATGACATGTCGACTGAACCACGTTAGAATTCAAATATATTTTCGTGTGAGCTATTAAGATAGAGATGCACATCCCTCTACTAATCTTTAACTATCTCTTGGGCATTGTTTCGAAATCAGGTACGAAAGTAGGAGGGAAGGGAATGGGTAATAAACCAATGTCAATTTTCCTCCAACTCAATTTTCCTAAGCAAACAAAGAATCTCGCATCGTTCATTTTCCCTCCAAATCGCTCAATCCAAAAAACGGTTACTCAATTTTCAAACAAGTATTGCAAACATTCAGCAACTCAAAATAAGTAAAATCACATAAAATGCACAAGTAAATGAAAAATGAAGGAAACCAAGTACAATGTGATCCATATGGCCATGGGAAATGAAGAGAAACTGTTGATTGACGGCGCGACGAGGACACCTTCCGATATCGAAAGCAATGCTAAGAGAGGGAACCATTACACAAGTCTCTTGCCCAGCTATTGAAATTCCTTCAATTTTATACCCTTCTATCTCCAATCCATCCTTCTTCATCTTACAACTATAAACTACTATGGATTATTACTCTTCTTCTCCCTAATTTCTGGGTAACAATTTCAAGTATTAAATTCACACAGTAAAAAGTCAATTTGAACATAAATTAAACTTGCAATAGTAACAATTAGTGCATAGCTTAAAGGAGAAAGAAGAAATACATACATGAAATTGATTCAATCGAATTGAATTGAATTGAATCGAATCGAATTGGGTTTTGCAATTTGATTGGCACAAGGGTTTGAGTTCTGATTAGCTTCTTAACATAAGCAGCGAAGTTTCAAACTTTCGAGCTTTAATGGCGACCCTTTTTATTTATATACTCCGGTTCAAGTCTGGGTTCAATGGTTCATCTTTAAGTGAACTTCGCAAACGAGTCAATCGGCTCGGGTGGACTATTTCGGATTTCTAATATTGTTTGTTGTATTCGGGTGGATTATTTTGGATATTTTATCGAGAATTTTATTTGGGAAGTACTTTTTTCACATACGAATTTTAGTCTTTCACATACGACTTTTACAATTATACCCTTGTCATTATTTCCTCCCCCGCTCAATTAATTTTTTTTTCCATCTCCTTTCACTTCACCTCCCTCAAACAATCCACCCCGTCCAACTATATTCCGATCGACCTAGGCTCCAGTCGGCCATGCCCCTGAAGTACGTAAAAGAACTTGCCTCTCCATTTCTTTTGAGGAAATGGAGAGAAAACGGACCGGTAAAAGAGTGTACATGTTTAACACGACATTTAAGTAAGTGGGTCGACACGAATTAGGGCTGAGGCTTGATGACCAATTTAAGTAAGTGGGTCGACACGAATACGAACACGACATTTAAATGGGTTGGGTTTGGATTGGAGGGTTTGTGACCCGTTTACACGTGACACGGATACGAACCTGAGAACGACAATTCGACATCGCGCAACTAATATGATTTTGTCAAAAGAGATTGCAATCAACATGCTTCACGTATGAACTCCTTACTTTCTGGTTTCCGCTAACCATAAACCCTAATTGATAAACAACTACACATATTAATTTTATTAATTGATAAACCCTTAATAATTATAACAAAACATCTTAATAATTGTTAAATGACTAAATTATTTCACAAATTGAAGAATTATAATCCATTGTTCTAATTTTAGGAGCAATTAGGTTCAATTTTAGGGTGAAAACGTACATATAAAACTTAATTTGTTTAGGTTAGCATAGAAGGGTATAATATGGAAAGTTAATGAAAAAATGTATATTATTAGAGTTATATATTTAAATAAATTTGAAATATTAGATTAGAATATTATTAAAGAGCAATCATTATTTTTTACTAATTAAATTACAAACTTAGTGAATTATGGAATATTATATTTTTTAGAAATATGGATTGATTTATTTACCTTTTAATAGTTTCCAAAATATAACATACTTATATTATAATATTCATGTATGTTAAATAATTAACATCTATATAATATTGATTAATACCATATGTAGAGGATGTTTATTTTAAGGAAAATCACCATATTATAGTGTTATCTAAATTTATACTTCAACCAAAACTTTATAATATTTATATTGAAGTCCCTTGTTCAGGTCCATCGCACAGAGCTATTGATTTAAAACTATATAGTATAATTAATTTGTATAAATTTAATTAATTGCATTGAAGTCCCTTGGTTTCTGGATTTAATATATAGTATTGATTGTTTTGGTTTAATTTGATTAGAGCAGTGGTATTCACGGATGATACATTGATACGGCTTAGAACTTTCTTTTGATACTC
>JAYMSF010002617.1:0-10078 GCA_036897335.1 Silene vulgaris
TGTTTATAATATTAAGTTCACTACAAATCATTACTGTCATTATCAAAACAAATAATTAGGACTAAAGGTCTTGAATTAAAATAGGTTGTATGAGAGGACATGTTGCTGTGACAATAAATGATACAGTATAATTTAGCTGATAATCATAACGGGTTTGAATTGTTGAGCCGTTTGATGCTGATTACAGACAGCGAGTGTAATTTTGATGTAATTGGTCCTTGTATGAATAGTTGAGAAGGATAACTAATCACCTATATGCCGTAAATGAGCTCAACCATTTGATTTGGATTGATGTTCAACCATGATATGCTAAACTGAATGATAACGAGGCTTGTTATCTTTGTTGGTGAGTTCAAGTTGTTAAAGATGTATATTTCATTCTGTTGAACATATGTATTTCGTTCTGTCACTCTTCGGAATATTGTAGATGCTTGTGTTATTTGCTCGTTTTGTATTGAGTTACTGGAGAGGAAGAATGAACGGATTTTTGATGGCATAGGTGTTTGAGATGCTGAGAGAACAACCCTTTTACCAACCGAAAGAAGGTACCTACCTGAAACTCCTTGGACTACTTGGGAAATCAGGACAGCCTCACCGTGCCCATGAACTTTTTGATACAATGGTAGAAGAAGGGATTGAGCCTACTATTGAGCTTTATACTACATTACTTGCTGCTTATTGCCGGAGCAAATTGATTGACGAAGCGTTCTCAATTCTTGCTAAAATGAAGGCTCTTCCACTTTGCCAGCCTGATATTTTCTCTTACAGTACCTTAATTAAGGCTTGTGTTGATACATCTCGATTCGATTTAGTTGAGTCCCTCTATAAAGAGATGGAAGGACGAGGAGTTTTGCCGAATACTGTGACTCAGAACATTGTGCTCACTGGATATGCCAAGGCGGGAAAATTTGACGAAATGGAGAAGGTCTTATCTGACATGCTTCGGAGTTCCACTAGCAAACCTGATGTTTGGACTATGAATGTTATACTCAGTGTCTTTGGTAACAAGGGTCAGATTGAAATGATGGAAAGATGGTATGAGAAGTTTCGGGATTTTGGAATTGAACCCGAAACACGTACCTTTAACATCCTTATTGGTGCCTATGGGAAGAAACGAATGTATGATAAAATGTCATCGGTGATGGAATACATGCGGAAACTTGAGTTTCCTTGGACAACGTCCACTTACAACAACGTGATTGAGGCATTTTCTGATGTTGGAGATTCAACGAACATGGAATTTGCTTTTGATCAAATGCGTACCGAGGGTATGAAATTCGATACTAAGACCTTTTGCTGTCTTATTAGAGGATATGCGAATGCGGGTCTTTTTCATAAAGTGCTGAGTATTGTTCAGTTGGCCGGGAGAATGGAGATAGCTGAAAATACGTCATTTTTCAATGCCGTACTTTTTGCATGCGCCAAGGCAGAAGATTTGTTAGAAATGGAACGAGTTTATATAAGGATGAAAGAGAAGCATTGTCAGCCGGATGTGACTACTTTTTCTATCATGTCTGAAGCTTATCAGAAGGTTGGTATGACTGATAAGATATATGACTTGGAGAAAGATATGGAGAAGATTCTCGCTCCTGGTATCCAAGACGAGTCTAGTGAAGTATTGGACCCTATGCATGATGTCTGATTGCTCCGGAGCACTTTAAGTCAGATTTATACTGTAGTGTGGCTCTAGTTTTAAGTTATGCTCGTCTCATAATGAGTATGCTGCTGATAGGATCAGATTCTTAACCCCGTCTGTGGCTCTAGTTCTACGTTATTCTCGTCTCATCATGCGTACGCTGCTGATAGGATCAGAATCTTAACCTCGTTTAGTTCTTTTATTCTACTAATGAGTATACTTTCAGACTTGTTGGTCTTTCCGAGGTAAAGACATTTTGAAGATAACGCCACTTAGCCAACGTTGAAACGTATTAGGGACGGGAATTGGAAGATTTTAAAGCTGTCTAGGGACGGAGGGTACGTGAAGATCGATCTTATCCTTGAAGGAAGTACCTCTTGTTCATCTCTTACTGTTTTGCATTCCGCTGTATCGTTATTTCATACGCTTTTTTATCCCTTGTTGAGGATAAATTGTAGTTTTTGTCCAAAAATCGAAGTTATTTCAATTGTAAAGCGGATGTGCAAGATTCATAGGTAATTTGTTGTACATTGGTGTATAATTAAGCACTAATGGAGTTATTCACTTATTCTTATAGTAAGAGGTTTCCTTTTTTCTCCTGGGCGAGAGGGCCGATTACAATTTTCTGTAATTTTGGCGTGTTTTATTAATCTTGTATGTGTCGTAAATATTGGTTTAGCGATATTGTAACAGCTTGATTCTGAGTGTTGCGTTACAATGATGCCTAACGGCTTAAAATTAGTCGTAATCCAGACTTAACATCATGCTTCAAACTGATAAATAATATAGGTATTTTTTTCCGTTGGCAATCAAATGTCACCTTTTTATATCGGAATCATTGCGAGTTTGCGACACAAGTGACTTCTTCAGTAACCTCAGAGGTGAGGTTCAGAAAGACAGACAGTGTCTATGCTTCTGCTAAATGCCTCATTAGATACAATGTTGAAACGATATTAAATTACCAATCCCGACCAGCTTTCAAGTATTCGTACTTCTTACAATTCACTTCCGTCAAACCCAGTGTACAACAATTTTCCCGCACCCAGGAATTAAGTTAATAAACAAGCCTACCTAACCTTCCAAAAAACCGGTGGCTTAGCGGGTATTGCATGAAATTGTGAGGTTGTTATACATCCTTCAGAGAATTATAGGGTTAATGGGTGGTGAGACGGTTTCATATTCGTTCTTGTAAACAGGGCAAGGCTGCTCAATTATAAGTTAGATCCACTCTACGCTCTGTCGATCACATGTAAGCTAGCCCGAGCCACCTGGTTTGGATATTGAAGGCTTGAACAGCAGGAGTGCTAGTATATGTTAAATATGATGCATAAGTTCTGGAAAGAAACTAGTGCCAAGAGAGATCTCCATACTCGCGTAAGCTTCGCCCTCGCCTGTACTCAATCTCAGCATCGGAGCAGGATTGACCTATGTGATATTTCCTGTTCTTACGGGATTTCCCCATCCCTGAAAATATATCCTCGTCGTCTGTCAGTACGATCTTCTTTGGTGTCCTTTGGTTAGAGGCATTCCCAGGATGCTCATCTGTTTCATTATCTGAATTACATCACAGAAGAAATATTAATTAACGCCAGGATCAATACTATTTCAATGAACGGAATCACATCACGGAAGAAACATTGATTAACTTATTATTCCAATGAAGGGAAAGGCGCGTTAAAATTATACAATTTGATTTTAGTCGAGGAATAGCTACTTTCAAAATTCTTCCAAAAATCTAGATCCATCCCATCCATACTATAACGAATAATTATAGGTAAATACGCAAGGATTTGCTCATTACACTTCACACAGATAAGTGACTACACTGCAATATCAGAAAAAACAGGCCACAAATCGCATAACATGAAATACCAAACAAACAACGGTAATCAAGATGAGCACCTTAGCTTTCCAATTCCAATTAATAGAGTATGCTATGATAAGGACACCTTTACTATAACAGATTCAGATTTCAGCGGGTCAAACAATCGTAAAGGAAAAACAACCCCAAAGAGTAGCACAACATGCATACTAATCAGTTTATGCATTCAGCCTTATCGCATTGTGGACCCATCAGCTCTCAGCAGCCACTCTGACGCGGAGAAAAAAATAAGTGGGCATACTGGGCAATTGGGCATATTCAATATTACTAGTCTACAACAATTAACAAGAGTCGAGAGTGTCACTATTTGTTAATCCATACATGATACATGTTAAAGCTGCAACTCTGGAAGGCAGGAAGGAACATAGGTAAGACGGTCATAAAATAAGTCAAGAGGAGGATTCAATATTCCGTGGCAAGATTTTAAAGTTCGAGTTGAAATTTGGTCTCAACTCTCAAACCCTTAAAACACACCATGTGTTACATTCTAACTGTATCTTACAGTATGACAGTCTTACCCAAAACATTTGGTTGCAAAAAAGTCAATTTCTTTCTAGATGACAATCATATGGCGTAGCTTCAAAAGCCAAACTACATAACCAAAGGCCAATTTGCAACACACTACCAGCAGCAGTCCGAAACACAAACGTCAATTATTAACAATTATATTAATATCAGGCCAGAATGACTCACCTTCAGATCGGTTTGATGAAACTGAGTTTGCAGGCTTTTGACCAAGTGAATAGCAACCAGGCATTCTTGACCTGGATCCTCCATGTCCCCATCCAAGTAAAGGAGTTTCTTCAACTTGTGACTTGGTCGATGTGCAGGGATTCATCGTGAAAGAATCGTCCATAACATCAGCTATTTCCACATATTGACTGGTAGTGATCATTTCATCTGCACTAAACCCAAAAGAGGCTCTGTAAGCTTCAACCTCCTCGACATCTTGCTTGCTATTCTTGTTTTGCTTGCTCGGGTTATTAGTACCACCACTAGGGTAAACATCTGAGTCCTTGGAAACACTGAGTCGTCCCACAGAGTGCGGTTGGTCTAGATAGAATTGTGCAAATGTTGCCGGGCAGAAGAAGTTAGAATCGTGAGATTTGGCACCATTTTCGGCACGCCATCCAGAACCATTTCTTGTATAATTTCCAGGTTTGGGGGAATGAGACGAGTCCCACGGAGACGCACACTCGCCCGGGGTCCTTGAAATGGGAGACCTAAGAGAGCTGGCAGGACTTTCAGGTGAATAAGGGTATGTCGCTTGAAGATCCTGTGAACCCACATAATTAACCTTCCCCGCACTTTTAGATGAAAGGAATTTTGCGAAAGGGACATCCGGAGAAGATGGTGTTGTTAGGTGAGCCAGCTCGGGCGGTGGGGTAAAAGGAGCAGTAGAAGGTTCAGTCGTGAAGGTCGAAAAGACGGGAGGAGTAACCAGTTGGGTTTCATTAGAATACGGCCCGGTTGCATACATAATGGGGGTGGGACAACAAGTTGAGCTGGCAGACAATGATAGATGGCAATTCGGTGACTGAGATGTTGAAGGAATGCCCGAATTGCTGAAAGATGCAGGTGAAGACGGCGGAGCTAGAAGATGTGGGGCCAGTGACGTTGCTTGATTCCCGACACCTTGTACCCCATTAGGCTGGTTCATTGAACAGTTACCATCTGGTGCCCTAGTTGCAGGCACAATACGTGTCCCACTCTTTTGCACTCTGAAACAAGGGAGTCCACCCCAACATCCACCCCATTTCCTTCGCTGATCACAAAAAATCGTGTCAATATTAGAATCTGGTCAACACACTTGAACCAACAATAAAAAAAACGACGCACATACACTAAGTGGTGGTACTCAGGGATAAAAGGTTAAAAACCTGTCAGCGTGAAAACTATCCGTGTGCCTTCCCTTACACCAAAACAATTCTAAACGACAGCATAATTTGAAAACCGCTGTTATAACCCTTGTATCATTTACCAAAACCATACTACTACGAATCCAGTTATATACAGCATCATTTTCCACTTCATGGTTAATGACTCCCAAAAAAACAATTGCAGAACTGTCTAAATGATACTCCATATTTGATCAATCAAAATAAATAATGGAGTAATCTTTTTTAGCAAAAATTCATAATCACTTTATCGAGATTTTTCATGGGTGGAGGTCATTTTCTACTCAAATCATCACAATGTCATATCCAAATAGTAATATATACCCTACACCAATACAAATCAGAAAACTGTTACTATCTGATTAACAAATAATTAATCACAAACCACACAATTAGAAACTTTATTATTCCCTAATGTACCATTGAATTGCCAAACAGTCATCTCATTTTCCACTCAATGGAGCTAGGAGAGCTAGCAGGGACGGTAACCCCACTAAACAATGAAAAAACTGAGATTTTTAGTTAGAATTATCGACCTTTTCCTAGTTTATCTTACTCCATCAGTAATCCCTGCCTAAAAATATCGTCCCCTAATGACAAATCCTGATTCCGCCACAAACATAACATCTAAACAATGGAAAAGCTGAGATTTCTAGTCAAAATTATCGATTTTTTTTTTCTAGTTTATCTTATTCCATCAGTAACCTACCTCCCCTCCGCCCCCCCCAAAAGTATCGTCTCCTAACAACAAATCCTGGTTCCGCCACAATTATAACATCTGAACAATCGAAAACTTGAGATTCTTCCTCGATTTTTTTCTAGTTTACCTTATTCAATTACTACACCCCCTCCCCAAAATTATCGTCCCCTAACTACAAATCCTGGTTCCGCCACAATCATAACAAAAACATAAAGCTGCAGAAGTGCAGAACTACAGATCCAATGAACAAAATCACAAATGTAACAAGTAAATGCAAGAATTCAGGAAAACAAACAAAAGGGTAAGTAAATAAATGAGCTAAAAACAGATCTAAGTAAGAAAATACATAGGTCTTGCTTAAGACGGTCTTAAATTACGACCTCTCACAATCCACTTTTCATTTTAACATTATTTATAAATCGATTGTGAGTACGTCTTAAACATAAGACCGTCTGAAACAAGAATTTGCGAAGACAGTGTAAGAAAGATTAGTGATTTATACCCTTTCTGGCTGCTGAAATCTGGTTTGTTCTGAACCCATTTACTGTAAATTTAGTAAATTAAAAAGAAATTATTGATTTTGTAATGCAATGATCATAAAATTAACAAAACCCTGAAAATACAATTTGAATTTGTTGCTGAAAATAATCTGATAGAGAGGTATGGATGGATGGACAGTTGAGTGATTTGGAAGGTAAAGTGAGCAAACAGTGATCGTAAGATTATGCAAGTGTACTACTGACTAGGGACTGTAGGGACTAGGGAGTAATGACTAGGGGACTAATCTATTATTGTTCCGTCCCGATCAATTGTTTACGTTTATATTTTTATTTGGATATCTTATTTACTCATATTTATTTACGTTTTTGTTTTAAGGAGGTAAAGGCAAGACAAAGGCCTAATATATTGGAACACGGAAAGACTTAGATTTGAAAACATGTTTATTCGGTTGGTTTTGGGTCGGCCAATTCAGGTTCGGGTTCCAAAAATTCGAGACAGGTTGGGTTATTTTGAGAGTGGGATATTTTTTCAGGTGAGTTGTTTTCGAATTATTTAGAGATAACGGTCATCGGGTCGAGTTAAATAGGGTCGGGACAAGCTGGCTTAGGTCAGAATTGTGCCCTCAATTTGGGCACTAGTCGATTTAGTTTTATCGGGTCTACAAAGACTTAACGTGTGTGCCTGTGACAGAATAATCAGACATGGTTCCCAACTGTCAACTATACATAGTTGTAATCTAGACCTGCTAAATTGGTCATTCAAGATAAGTATGGGTTTGGTCAACAATTTATGGAGCCATTTTTTAGCCAGGTCACTCCAGATCGGGTTGTTTTGGGTCGTTCTTAGTTATTTTGGCTCAGTATTTTGCTTTAATTAAGTCATTTTGGGGCGGGTCATTTCAAATCACTTTCGAGTCGGGTCATTTCAAATTTATCGGATCACACTTTTTGGGTCATTTTGGCGGCCAGATCGTATCATTCGGATCAAATCGGCTTTACCAAGTTTACACCACACACCAATATAGTATTCCGTTCATAAAATTTAAGCCTAGTTGTGGTGGGCCTGGTTAAAAATTAAACTTGATTGGGCTTTATTTAAAGCCTTTACTCGGTTCATGTGGGCTGTCATACCTCGTATGGGTCAAACCTCTTGTTTAAACTTTAATGTCATGTCCTAAGATTGATAATATTCATCTTACACTTAATACGGACTAAGTACAATAAACCAGACAAAAAGAAATGCTTTGAGACTAGCAAAAGGTTTATCTTATATACTTAAATATAAGTATATTTAACTCGTTTTCATCTTTAAATCTATCTATATACTTAAAAGAGGATGTTTTCGAGCGATTTGATTGGCTATTACTTTGATGCGATTTGATTGGCTAATTAAAAAAATATATATATAAATTCAGTTGGATAATAAATTAAGAATACAAAAAGAGATATAAATTAAGTATTAAAAGATATAAATTCAGTTCATTTTCAACAACTTATAAAATCTATCTTTATTATCATGATAAGTTTCAGTCAAATTAAAGCTAAAAAACTAGCGGTTAACAACTTCTCACCATTAGACCAATATATATACCTATGATAATAATAATAATAATACGTACGTACACCACTTAAATAGCATAATTTTTTAATTTTAATATAGCGCGTGATTTTGTTACTAACTTGCAAACTAATTGTTTGTTTTGTTCTACTTGCAGGATTTGGAGATGAAAATTGACAAAAGAGCAATAATTACAAGTTTGATAGTAAGGTATTAATTTTTTTTTAATGGTTTCTTACAAGTTTACAATCCCTATATTTTCTTTAGATTAATTTCATACAAAAAATAAGGTAGGCACGGGAACTTTCTATATTGTATTTGTTTCATTAGGTCTTCTTTGGTTGTATGAATATTGGTGTCTTTGAAGTCTTTTAACTATAAATCTATTATCCGATACATCTGTTATGGAGTAGTCAATACGGAGAATAATTGGTCTTAGTTTCATTAGTATTATTTGTTTCTTTTCAGTCTTCAGTAGTTCGTTCGTTTGTTTATGATACTTTGATGTTCATGTACATGTGTAAGTTGGTTCGATGACGAAAGGATGTGCCGAAGGAGTAGATACCCATTAATGGATCGGATGACCGTGATCAAAGAGAGCGCTAAATAATAGGGCCAGCGAAAGGTGGGCTGGTGCCGTGCTAGCCGGAGATCGAACCCGCATTTTCTTTGTTTTCTATTATTGCTACATGCATGCATGCTCATTCTTTTTTTTGTTTTTTTCAGGGTTATTTGGTTTTTGGTAGTTCGGAACTCATAACTATTAGCTAGCTCTTTCATTTATTCACTTGGCTCTTAATTTTCTCATAATTGCTTCTATCATGATGTACTATCCTCATAGGCGATATAATGTTGTGTTATAAATTTTTGCATTCGTGATGTTGTGTTATAAATTTTTGTATTCGTAGTAATTATCTTACTGCTTCTTAATACCACTAATAATATTCATATTCATGATATGGGTTACTAATTTAATTAGTGTAGGATCCTTATACATTCTTTTTAATACGGAGTATTCAGTATTCAGTATATTACACATTATGCTCCCTCTGTCTCGGTCAATAGTTTATGTTTGCCTTATTTTAATTTTTAGTTTATGTTTGCCTTATTTTCCTCTCACAAAATAAAGCAAACGTAAACTATTCACCGTAAAAAAATCATTTTCTGATAATTCCTATATCGATTAATTTTATTTTAAGTTTGTCTATTATTAATGCTCCGTAGAAACTTTGGCTGTTACTGTGCGTACTTACATACTACCACTAATAAGTTTTCTCATGAGCCAAATTGGTAGTGGTGTTTTTTCTTTTTGCCAATTCATGCATATAGAGACAATAGATAGATGCAAACTCAATTAGCTTTTAAGTTATTTTTATGCTATCATAGAATTAGAAACTAAACCAGAAAGTTCATATGAAATTTCTATCATGTTACTGCTCCGTTTGTTGTTAGTTTTTGTCACCATTATTCTCTTTGTTTGTATTATTTGTCTTGTGAAATTCTAATGCTTCAATCTATGATGCATGTCAAGTTGTCAATGCAAGATAGTTTTTCTCTCGAGGTTTTTGTGTGAGAAAGTTTAACGAGTCGATATAATGTATTCGGAAATTGTTTTCCTATGGAAGTTGCAACAATGATGAAAATATGGCTATTTATTTTATCAAGGGCATTTAGTTCTTTCCATAACCCTTTAAAAAGGCTGAACTCCCGTTACTGTTCCTGTAACAGTAGTTTTAGGCATTTTGGACCATTTTGCCCCTGACTTTTTCCCTCTTAATCCCGTGTCTCCTGCACTCTCAGTTCCTCCTTTTTTTTTTCATCTCCATCGTCTTTAGCGAAAATGGCTTCCACCATTTTCGCACTTTCTGCTCTTCTCTTTCTCTTTTCATCAATTTAGGGTTTCC
>JAYMSF010002618.1:0-10078 GCA_036897335.1 Silene vulgaris
GGGCGGGGGCGGGTACGAAAATTGTACCCGCCACGGGTAATGGGCGGGGATGGGTTTTGCATCTTACCCGTAAACCCGCCAATCATTAAAAAAATTAGTACAATTATAACGATTTTTTTATTATTAAGTTATAATTAAGATATAATGTTAAATAGTAACTATTTTATAAAGTTTTTTACTAACTTTTTAGTTAAGAGCTAGACTTATAAAGATAAATTTAAAAAAACTGGAAAATAATAGGATTAAATCAACTTTTGAGAAACTTGTACTACCCGCCACGGGTGGTGGGGCGGGGATAGGTACGAGTTTTCCTTGGTGGGTACGGATACGGGGGAGTCTATATCCACCACCGCCCCGCCCCAATGACATCCCTACGTCTCACAACCGATTAAAATAAGAGCAAGCGGGAGGTAGGGTTGTGAGAAGTCTTTTTGAAAGACCGTCACAAGCAAGATTTGCTAAATTTCAATTTTATCTGTGTATTGAGGTTATATATTACGCTAATACTCGTATGAAACCCTTTTACTGTTGACTATCTCGCCTTTCCTCTTTATCTATTATTTACTTGTCGTAAACCTTTTTATTGTCGATGGTGACGCTTTTGCAATGCCAATATGTCGAAACATAACGTATTCTAGTATACCCTTTTATACTGGCTCTATATCTAATACTGTTGATATTGTAGTTTACCTTTAAGCAAATGAGATATTCTTTGTTGGTTAACATGAAAATTCTGTCAATTTGGTTGAGTTGTGCGAATTTTGGCCTCAATTCTTCAGCCCTCAGTGTTCATTATTGTTAATCAGCTTGTCTCTCTGCAGCAAGTCTTAAAGGTTTTGGGTTGAATGTGTTTTTGGGTCTAGACTATAGTCCATAATTATAAATGTATCTTAAGAATGCATTCATACTCCCCCATTGCCCCTCTCGCCTTAGCAAAGCACCTCGTAGTAATCTTTCATTTGGCAAGTCCCATTTAGCGCGTGTATGTTTTCTTGTTAGCATTGGACCATTCATTATGACCAGTGCTCAAAAGGGTTCATTGAGTAACAAGTTGGGCTTCTATAGTGCAGATGGAATTTCGTTACAGACAATATCTAATGTAGGTGGATTGAATAAGCTGGTTGGCTTGCAACAATATGGATTTGGGGCCGTCCTCAGGGATTCTATTGTATGCCTTCCAGAACCCAGCGGCAGTAATAAATTTGGGGCATCTTTTGAAACTCCTTCTGGTCGTCTTTTGGTAATCATATGGATTTATCATTTGAGGCTATGATCGTTCCACCCACCAGAATGTCACCAACTTATTGTGGTACATGCACATTATTTCAGGTTAAGCCTGTGGAGTACATGAAAATGATATCTTCCATGAACCCAAATTGGTGGGTCAGTATACCTGATGAAGTTCCCGCTTGGGCTACTGAAAAGAGGAATAAGATTTCTGTCGACCGTACTCTGAAATGGCTTGATGAATGCATCGAGTTAAACAAGGTAACTAGCTCATTATTATCATCTTTCCTGCTTACTACTTCCTTTGTTCAGGTGATTACTGTACCTTTCCCATTCATGGGTATCTGAGCCGATTCTTTATGTTTTTTTTTTCATTTTTAACATGTTCTGTTTTGCTGCTTTGCTACTTTACCAAAAAAAGAAAATCCTTAGAAAAGGCATGTGGAATTGAGTCCTAAAAAAGTCGTAGAGAAAAAGTGAGGGTCAACTTTATATATTTATTTGGGTTTATTTCATACCTTAGATATTATGCGAAAAGCAAACGTAAGGAATTCACTGTGATGGAAGGAGTATCTTTAATATGTTTAGATTGTGTTAAGTCAGTTCAGCTATTCTATGTCAATCCCCTTGTTGGGAGTATCTTTACATGTTTAGATTATTGATGTCAATCCCATTGTTTTTTTCTGAATTTTTAATTTTTTGTAAGTAAAGCTTCTTCAAATATTCATGTTTAGCAATATGCTGGCTTCAAAATCACTTTAAATTGACTCCTGCATTTAGTTAACTCGTATTTTGTTACACATAACTTGCATTCTTATGGATTCTATGCTGAGTGTAGTAGTAGCTGATCATTTCTTTTGTGATATTTGTGTCATATTTATTGTACTCGTCACTTAGCTGTATATGATAAATATAATATGCTGTAGGCAGAAGGATCTGTTTTTGGTGCCATTGTTGGAGGGTCTAGCATGGAACAACGCAAAAGATGTGCTCATGAAGTAGTCAAACGCAATCCTGCAGGTATCTGTTCTATTTATTACTTTGGTTGCTTTCATATTAAAACCTTTGACTCTGTATTTTATTTCCTATATGTACTGATTCTAGTACAAGCATGAGAGCAGAGCATCCATGTAACCATGTTGTGCATGTCTTACATCTAGCACATAGAAGAAAATGACGTCATCTCCCATAGATTTTCCTTAGCAAAATCATTCTGATATTACCTGCAGTCCTTTATACCTTATCCTCAGCTGTCAATTATTTCATGTTCCCTTACATGAATTTTTCAGCAATGGAGTTTATTTTGAAGTGCACATAATCCCGTTCTTTTTTCCCTTCATTTAGGGTATTGGATTGGTGGATTTGGGCTTGGAGAAGCCACTGACACACGCTGTGCTATCCTGACTGGTGTCACAGTAAGTAACTGTAACTCCCTTATTTTTGTGACAATAATAAGCACCTTAGAGATTTTGTGATTATAGCGAATAGCAAAAGATTATTGCAAAAAATAGATTGCTGAAGGGTCATCTTTGAATGAGTTAATCAATTTCCAAATGAACAACATGATCTTCACTTATCATTTGTTCAATTTAGTCGATCCGATATACCCCAGCCTCATCTTTTGACCCTAGGTGGGATCGTAATTAGTCTGAGAAGAACTTCTTCACATAGCAAGTTACCCCTTTGTACAGGACTACACTTGCCGAATTCTACTATATATTACCTTTGTCTTGTTAAAGTCCATCTAAGCACATGGTGAAGGTTTTTATTTAGGAATGCCATTTACCGTGGAGAATATCGCTGTAATTAAAATCCAACACCTCTTCATAATTACCACTTACCTTTACTAAAGAATGAAATAGTCACGACCGATGATGTAACATCATCTTGAAAATTAAGTCATAAAATTGGGATGTCTCTTGTTCTTAATTCCCTAGTGTCTTGCTAGAAACTTTATTTTAGCTTGTTCACTTGTTGTAGCTAGTTTAATAGAGGTTGACCCTGATGAAAATGATGTGTTGCTCTGGAGGAAAAATAATACTCCCTCTATTCTGCTTTTATTGTCCTACTTTCTAGTATTGGTACGTCATTCATTTACCATGCTATATTTACAACGGTGACTGTTAATTTGGAATAAATTTTGGAGAAAAGTGGAATGGAGGGAGTAAAAGTTTTCTTTTTGTTCTGATTGATGTGAGTACCTATTTTTTAATCATGGGTGTTCTCTAGAATTATTTGGACAGTAATAATCATTTTGCATTTAGACTTAAATGACTACATACAAGTACGAAGTTCTTTCAATGACTATTGCACCCCTTCCTTGCCCCTTACACTACCCTTAATTGATTTTTTGTTTATTGGAAATTAACTTTCAGCTTTCTTTGATTAGCAGCTATTGATATGATATTCCCATACTGCTCTTGCTTAAGAGAAGTTCACATCTAAAATCGCCGTTTTCAGAAAGTTAGAAATACATCCATACTAATGAATCTTAACGAAATCATAGCTGGTGTAATATATCCTCCAACAGATACCCCGTACCCAAAATGAGAACTATAAAAGTGATACCGAAAGTGTGTTAAGAAAAAAATGTAAAAGAAGGGACATTGCTTGTTTGGTTTGTTTGTGTTTACTACACGAAACTGATTTTCCCTTTTCTCCGGTCTTATTTTGTTACGCAATCAGGATTTGTTACCAGTTGACAAACCTCGTCAAGTTTGTGGACTCACGCTTCCAGGTATTTTTTTTTTAATGGTGGGAGTGTTGAGAGATGAAATTATTTCTGCAATTGAAATTATAAATCATAGCTAAAGTGCTCACCAATTCATACAAGCCTTATGAGATAACTGATGACACTCTTGAATAGTGATATTTCCTTTTCCTTTTGTTGTTAAATAGTGATATTTAGATGTCATGTGTTTTCTCTTACCCTGATCTAAATCCTTGCAGAGGAGATTCTTCAAGGGGTCGCCGCGGGCATTGATCTATTTGAATCTTCGTATGTCCTTTTTCACCCCAAATTGATCTTGACACAATTTAATAATAGCAACACCATGAACAATTTTATCCTAATGCCTCGACTCCTTGCGGGTAAGGGGTCAGATCTAATCAGCCTTGTGCTTGCGTTTAAAACTCAAAGCGGTTGTTTCCGGATGACGTATTTGAAAATTGCATTGTGAAATCTATTCACACTCAATCACCACACGAGAAGCATGTAGATTTACCTATTCCAATACTTAGATAGTACACACTTCAGCTTATATTTATTCTCCCTTATAAAAGTCACGTCGTTTGCCTTACATTGTGTAGGTACATATATCATCTTACAGTTGGAGGATATGCTCTCACGTTTCCACTTGACAACAGTGTAACGCACATTTCAAGCGATCACCTCAGTGATGTCGGGGGTGATCTTACAAAGATAAATCTACGGGGCACAGTTTATAGGTATGTTATAAACTGTTTGATTTGCCACACGTATTCACAGCTATACCCTCACACATTTTTGAATACGCCGTTTATTGATAAGTTTTCACCATCTCGCTATATATGGACGATTCATTGAACTGTCAGGTTTTGGTCTTTTTTCGCACTTCAGACTGTGATCTAACTAGAAGAAATCCCCTTTAATTGCTTTACTCTTTTATTCCCGGTCTTGCATGGGATTTTGAACCATATTTGCTGTCCAATTGTGTTGGTGAGATTCTAAAGTCAGGTGGTTCCTTCTCAGTGTTTTTGTGGGAGTTAGAACTAGTGACCTCAAAGTAAAAAAAAATTAGTCCTTACCAGTTACCACCAAGGCACCAAGCTCTGCGTTGGTTCCCAACACAAACAAGTTAAATAGCTTAATCAATGTTTAACAATGCTCAATTGCTCATAGCGTTCAATTTTGACCATGGTATTAAATATCGATGCACTTCAGACTTGAGTTATCAAGGTTGCTGTAACCACATTTTGACGTGGTATTGGCCCTATTAAAAGGTGGTTATGGCTGCCACAATTGTTCCATGTAGCCACCTTGGCAACTGATTTTCATATGTTTTGGCCATTCGTCCCAAAACTTGGTTTGCATATACATTTTGGATTGTCCTGAAAATAATTTTTACAGAGGTAAACGAGAGCACGTCGTTTAAGTTATGTACAGATGGACAACTTTGGATTGGGAGGGCCCAAAAAGACCTGTTTCCCCAAAAACAACTGGCCGATGGTGAAAATTGTGTCACTTAGTCCCCATAGTTGAATGAGTCATTTAGCTTTTTTATATCCATTCCAAGGCTAATCGAAACTGAGTCTCTGTGCCATACATATTATTGATGTTAATTCTTAACTAATGTGCCCATAATACGTAGACTCCCCCCAAAAGATATAGATCTCTGTGGGTATTTGATCCTCATTCTTGGAGTTATTTGGGTCATAGTATCAAATCCTAGTTTCAGTCACGGTCGCAGCGTATTCTCCCTTAATGCATTCATTATCGCCTTAAAATGTGGTATAATGCGGCTTGATATTTGAAACCAAGATCTGGGCCTATGCTTACGCTGGGTACCGATCTTCTGGCTTCTTATGGTGGCATACAAACCAGGATCATCTGGGTGATGCTTGTACTAACATTAATTAACAAATCTTCATGAAACTTCTATGTTTAGTAGTTTTGTTCTTACTTGATTTTCTACTAGTCTACAAAAATACCTGAGTTTTGCGTTTTGCGATTTTTCCAGGAAAGATACTTCACCAATCGACAAGAAATGCTGCTGCTATACCTGTCAAAATCATTCAAGAGCTTATATAAATCATCTGCTCAATGTTCATGAAATGTTGGCTCAAACCCTGTTAGAAATGTATGATTTCCTTTGCTCTAAACTGATGCTCTTTTTTTCTCCTTTATTTGCTCATTTCAGCAAACTGAGTATTGTTCATTGTTTTTTCAGACATAATACGCACCATATGTTGGAATTTTTCCAGAATATCAGAGAGTCTATTAAAAAAGACGGGTTTGAACAGTTTAGGCGCGAGTTTGTGACTAACAGGTGCAATCCTCCATCCACGGCTGATGTTGCCAGTCTAGCCACTTGACAAATTTTCTTTCATGGAAGGAAATGTGCATTTTTTTAATTTTTTTTTTATTTTAAATACTCTCCTCTTAGATGAAGCAATTCTTAATGTTATGTTTCGATCAATTCTTTTATTCGGACTAAATGAGACGTTTAAGCGTATTATGTTAGGTGTTATGCATGTACATGCATTCCATAAGCTCACAATTTAACAACTCAGATTTTCAAATGACTTAATTAAACAGACGGAGGAAAATTAATGTCTAATCAATAAATTATGTCAAATAACATAAATTTGGATCGCTATGGATCACTTATACATGACTATTAAATTAGTCAAATGAATTACAACTCATCTACCGACTACCGTGAACAATATTTAAATCTCTCTTGAATTTCGGAATGCCCATAAAGATCACCCTGAGGCCATGACATCTCTTGAACTCCAACAACAGGCGGCAATAATTCTACTGACAGTTACCCTAAACCACCCGTTGAACAACCATCAGGTCCAAAACCATGACAAGCTGATAGTGTGACCCACTAGCTTCAATAAAGTCTAGGAATACGAAGGCTAGTTCACCACCCCTTTTCCAGAAAACAAACCCCAAGACAAACAATTTCAGAGAAATGCATGAAGCAGTTTTTCCATTTTCGGACAAACAATTCCAAAGGCTATTTTTTTTTGGTGGAATGTGAAATTCTCATTATAATTAAACTTTTGAGTACAAACACCATACATGACACTTACATCACTCCAAGATATCAAATACGCATTACAATTTAGACCAAGCCTACTCGTGTTGCCCAAATCATCTCACAACTTCTAATCTTATCCATATTCAGCGACTGCATTCGCCCTTTAAGACACTCCTGCACTTGCTTCCAATCGACATTTGTTTCGGGTCTGCAATATGTAGTATACCATACCTAAAATAGCATCCAAAATCACGACGTGCACCTCCAAGTCAGACCCAAACATACCAAATCCTCAGTCCAACTGAAACCAAGCCAATGCTGCAGTAGAGTCAAGCACAGCATACTAAAGGTAAAAAAACGATGCCTATGTGTCTCCTGCATTGAGCCACACAGATAGCACACACCATCATTTATAATCCCAAACTTAGCTAGTTTATCCTTTATTAGTAACCTGTTTTTAACAAACATTCAACTAATGAAATTCATTCTTGGTAAAACTAGCTTGTTCCATACAAAGGGCTGCCATACCACCTTCTCCTGAGCACCAGTTAGCTAAGTTAGCTAAGCATAGACTGCACGTGTGGAATATAGTTTGCCTACCAACCACTGCTCATAAAACCTACCTTCAACTTGTCCTTGACTTTACAAATCTTTCTCCTACTGTAGCAAGCATTCAGAACAAGATCAAGGAGGAATTAAATGAAGCTCATCCTCATCCTCCTGCCCAAAGACGACCACTTGCCACAAGCAAACAAAACAGCCCAACTATCTCCAACTGTCTACATGCTTTATTTTTATTATTTTCGGTTCTTGTAATATAGCTGTTATTTTGTTACTTTCCTAAGGCGAGTTTTAGCCATTGAATGTAGGGTTTAAGATACATTGTAACAAGGAAGAGGCATGTAAAAGAAGCCTTCCATCCACTGTATTAGACAAATTATTTTGGAATGAAAAATAAACCCTTGAAACTTCTCTCAAACATTTCAACTTGTGCATTGCCTGTAGTTGAAAACCAGGCCTGGTAACTCTCATGTGTTTAACTCTGAAGAGCTAATCAAAGTTTGTGGCATAATTAGTGGATTAACTTGGCTGTGTTGTTAATTTGCTCTTAATTGTTTATTTGTGGTTTTTAAGTTCAAAAAAAAAATTATCCCAAACTGTCGCCCTAAATTCCATGTGAGAATTTTGTGGGAATCAAGTCAATATTATATCCCAAGTTTACATCTCTATACTGTCAAAACAATTCTCTACAATTTTCTTTGTAAACCCTGTTATTTACCCCGCAAATTAGTTATCACCGCTTTGTTTGAGAGTCATAGTGAGTTCATTATCCCTAACTACATCTAAAAACACAAAAAAAGCCCATTGAATGGAGAGATTAGCAGGAATTGAAACAAAAGTTGAAGAATTGACAAAAGTTGTCAATGTTATCGTGAGAGCCTTGAACAACTTGATAAATGCTAATCCAGAAGACAATAGAGGAAGGCCACCTAGAGGTAGACGTAGCGGAAGGGGACCACCACCCGGTGGAGGTGGAAGAGGTCAACTGGTAAACTCGTAGGAGATGTCAGATGAGAGCCATGTTGAAATCCCTGAGCACACTGATAAGTACTTAAAGGTTTAAATTCTTGGTTTTCCTGGTAGTTTCAATCCTGTGGATTTACTAGAATTGTTCTGGGATATTGAAAGAGAGTCTTTGATGAGTATAACGGATACAGTGATGATAAGGCCTTTAAAGTTTCTATCTTGCAATTAAAAGGCTATGCTTCACTCTAGTATGAGAACATGAAAATCAGTGAACTAAAGAAGAGAAGGAACCTATTAAATCTTGGTCTAAATTGAAAAAGAGCTTGCTGAGTAAATTTGTTGCTAAAGATTATACTCAGGATTTATTCATAAAATTGTCTAAGCTTAAGCAAAGTGAGAGACCGGTTGAGACCTATTTAAGAGACTTTGAGCAGTTAACTTTACAGTGTGATATCAATAAGAAACCTGGGCAAAGGATTGCTAGGTTCTTAGAGGGGTTAGACACTAGCATTGCTAACAGGGTAAGGATGCAACCTTTGTGGTCCTTTGATGATGTTGTGAACATGTCCCTAAAATGTGAGAAGATGGGAAAGTCTAAGACTACAGTGTAACACCCCCATCTACCAAAGAGCCTTAACAAGGCCTACCTTAGCAAATAGGAGCATTACCATCTCGGTTGCCCGCGATAGAGTATATCAAATAGACCATAAAATAACGTTTAATAATAGTAAAAGCAAGTTTAGTCGATTACATCGCAAACCAACTCCAAAACCAAAAGCTACAAAAGAACGATAATAAAAATGTCTTTTAACTCTAAACAGCTGAAGCTAACTCCAGTCGACTCAAACGTAGCCCATCCATTCCCGCACTAAAGCTCATCACATTACCATTACCTTTAAGATTCACTGCTCACCATAAAGGATCACCGCAGACACATAAGAAAGGAAAGCACACAAAACCATAGTGTCAGTAGATATCAATCAGCCATAATCAAACAACAAGAGCATACACAAATTCCAACTCCATAACACTTATTCGACTACTAGTATTAGCTAGTACCCCTGCCGGATTCTCGTCGCAACGAGTAATCCACATCGCCAGTGGGGAACCGCAACTCATCCCCACCTAATCCCCACTCATCGCAACGAGTGAACCTAGAGTCCTTAATGTGCACACCCCTCTTGGTCGAGAAACCCAATAGGCGACAAAGAGGCGTGAGACCATCTCTCGCAATGGCTCACTCAACCGGAACCACAACCAATATAACCAATCATCATAACTATCATATCATCAATCATATCACAAAATCACAATCATATCACCAACCATCAATCATACTGAGTAGGGAAGAACCCTACCTTATCCGCAAATCAACAACAACAATAGATGGTCTAGAAAGGCTCTTTTACGAAGTCTCCGCCTAAACAATCAAGATATATGCACACAATCAACAAGCATTACCATCTATACCATTTCCCCCCAAATCTACCCGGTCTAGGGTTTACTATAACTCAAACTAATTAAACTGAAAGAACTAGAGACTTACAACGACGATAGATGCAACAGTAGATGAA
>JAYMSF010002619.1:0-10077 GCA_036897335.1 Silene vulgaris
AGCTGAACTGAACTGAACTGAACTGAACTGAGCTGAACTGAACTGAACTGAACTGAATAGAGCTGAACTGAACTGAAGTGAGCTGAAAATAAGTCCGAAAGAACAGGGCCTTAGTCTCGTTTTGAGGTTGGTAGAATATGAGGGGCGATATATGAAGGTTTTTGGTCTAACTTATGAGTTTTATATAATGTATTTTTAAAACTCGAACTCAAACATTTAGTTATGTTAAATAACTTTTTACTAACTGATTTAACAATAGGTTTTGCTTAAGGCGGAGATAAAACGGGTCCAAATACTAGTACATGGTGATAATATAGACAAAATTTTTGGCATTTTTTAGACAACTTGTCATGTTATTTGATATCCGTTTGATCCGTTCTAAGTTTTAAATTTGTAAATGACTTTACACCAGTTTGTTCTAATACCAGTCTTTTAACAATAGTCTTCCTCTGAATTTATATTACCTTAAATAGAGTGATTCGTCTGAAATGACTAAACCATTTCTATTCTTCTCTTTCCCCCTACCCCACTTCCTATTCATCGGTGTGTAAATAAATTCCCTACGTTTTCTCTCCTAAACTTACATTTACGTTGTTACATCATTTTTAACAAATAGACTTGAAAAAACCATGTATAAGTGAGACATGTGTAAAAGATGAGAAATAAAAATAACTTGATGTTATACTAAAGTAAACGTACAAAAATTACCAAGATAACTCAGATAAGTAAGGGTGGGCATAATCCGGTCCGGACCGGAAAAATGGTCGGTCAGACCGGAATTAAGTGGACCGGAACCGGTATTAAAATTCCGGTCCTGTCTTCGGTTAACCATTTTCTAACATTCCGGTTTCCGGTCCGGGACCGGTATTTTTCTGTCTGGCCCGTTTTCTACCGAAATGCCTGAAATTATTGTTATTTGCAATTTTTTTTCTTAAACTTATATTTTCAATCCGGTCCAGGACCGAAATTGGAAAACGTGAGCAATGACAAATTCCGGTCCAATCGGACTCGTTGTGTGTAGTCACTCCTTATCATTCATTAGTCTTTGTGACTCGTTGTGTGTAGTCACTTCTTATCGTTCATTAGTCTTTGTGACTCATTGTGCCTTGTGACTCGTTGTGCCTTGTCACTCCTCATCGTTCGGTAGTATTTGTGACTCGTTGTGTGTAGTCACTCCTTATCGTTCGTTTCTTTTTGTGACTCGTTGTGCCTTGTCACTCCGGTCCGGTCCCGTCTATGATTTTTGTCGATTCCGGTTCTGGACCGGTTCCCAACCAGTAATAAGTCATTCGATCTTAATTTACCAATCCCTCTCCCTCCCATGTCCGTCTTTCGAACTTAACCTCTCAATCCAAATAAGCCCTTCTAGAAACTAGTTAATTGGATGAAGTGAATGTTACACAACCAAAACTAGTGACAACTGATGGGCCAGCAAATTACACGTCCAACACTCTACTGCCCGAAACCTTAAAAAAAAGGCGCCAAAATTACAATCATTTCCCTCCAAAATCCTAACCCTAACCCTAATTTCTCCCCCAATTTCCCAGTTTCCACCATTATTCTCCCCCAATCTCAAACTCAATCGCATTCTAATGTCGAAAATCATGAAAACGGCGAAACCGGAACGATACGAAAGCGAAGAAGAAGATGAAGACCGGGACGATGAGAATTCCGAAGAATCAGACGATTTATATGATGAATTCGAAGAGAAAGTAGTTGAGAATTTTGATCCAAACACCATAACTGTGAAGGTGCATAAACTTGAGTCTGGACTGAATGATGAGAAGTTTATGAAAATCAATAAAGAAATTGAATTGAGATTGTTGATGATTCATTACTGTGAAACTATGAGGATGGAGTATCGTACTACTAAGTTTATGTTTAATGGTGCTCGTCTTCGGAAGGGTGATACGCCCCGTAAACTTTCTATGGTTGATGGAGATATTATTTCTGTTGGTCCCAGAATTAAAGATCAAGGTTAGTTGGTCTTTTCGTTCTGTCTGTTCTAATGAATTGTTTACGTTTTTGTTTTCTGTTTGGGGTGTTTATATAAATGATTGAGACGGAGGGAGTATTGTTTATCTACGTAATTGCGTATGAGGTTTTGTTATTGGAATGCTATTTATTTATTTACTTGATTTGATTCTTACTCCGTATAAGTTATTATAACCGGTTGGAGTTGGACCATAACGGAATTTCGGTATATGTTAAGAGTATAAAGCTAATCTTGGGACTCCAACCATCATGTTAAGCTTTTGTTTGACTTGGTTTGTCGACATGGTATCAGAAGGTCACGCGTTCAAATCTCACCTACCCTATGTCATTTTGTTTGACTTGGTTTGTCGACATGGTATCAAAAGTTCACGCGTTCAAATCTCACCTACCCTATGTCATTTTGTTTGACTTGGTTTGTCGACATGGTATCAGAAGGTCACGCGTTCAAATCTCACCTACCCTATGCCATTTTGTTTGACTTGGTTTGTCGACATGGTATCAGAAGGTCGCGCGTTCAAATCTCACCTACCCTATGTCACTCGTGGTGTTAAATTGTTAATGGCATTGTGTGATAGACTGTGTTAGAGTATAAAATAAATCTTCGGACTTAAGTGTTTGGTTGAGTTGGTTTCTTGACAATTGCGGTTTAAATGTTTAATCAATAGGAAGGATAAAATGTGTTTATTTGTAACTTGAATAACCTATTCTTTTACGCAAATATTAGTAGCGACAGAACTAGATTTTCTTATAATACGAGCAATCTACAATTAACTTGAACAGCCTTCATAAGTAAACACAACCTGAATATATCTGTAATTAATCTACACAAATATTAGTGGTAATAGGGTGATCTTGCCAACTGAAATCTTTTGGAATAATTTATGTGTTACATCTTTGTTTTGGATGTTCAATATATAACGGTTTCAAATATTTTTAATGCTGTGTCTTAGGTGTTGTTGATCAGCGCCCTCCTTTTTGGTATCTAACTGTGTGTATCCGTGCACACAAAAGGAGAGACACATTTGTGAGGGTAGCTCGTCATGAGCCATTTTTTTGTTCGATTAAGCGCAATTTCTGTGATAGCGGAAATGGAAAATATGACTCCACCTGCTTTTTTCACAAGGGACACCAGATACACGATCTTCATACACCCAACATGCTCAGAATGGAAGATGGTGACATCATTGATGCCTTCAATTTCGCTGACAATAGTAAGTCTATCTCTTGGTTGATCTACAATAGTCAGGTTGATCTTATGTTTTCATTGCGTTCATCTGGCTATTCTTATGCCTAACATGCTAATGACTAATGAGCATATTGTGGAATAAGCTCGGGTGATGTATACTGTATAGGGTCACATATACACATTCTTATCTGATTTCCATGTTGTTTAGGAAGCGTATAAATTTTAGAGGAAAATTAGTTCACTTGATCAAGTAATTTGTGAGATGCAATCCCACCATTGACTGTGATTCATAGTCGTTCCACGGATTTTCAATCAGCGATGCTCTAATTCAAATTTCTTGTGTGTAATTTATATTTATGGTTCATTTATCAGTGTCAGCTTATATACTGCATAGATAAAACGGTTGACACCATCTCTCAAGTAACCGATTGATCTCAATCATTTTTGTCCTAAGCCTTTGCTAGAGATTTGGTATGCTATTTAAGTTGAAAAATAATAGTGGTATTGCCGTGACATTTGACAGTAGTATTTTTTGCTTCCTAGCACAACATTGCAAGGATAGAGTTTTAGTTATGTATTAGTGTTATGTAGCTGCTTTTTTATGTTGCTGTCTTTCAACTCTTTTTTTTTTCCAGGTTCGTCCTTGAGCTTTGTCAGCGGACTCCCCTCAACTTTACGCCAACGCCAACCCCAATCCCGCACTTTTAAAGTGAATCCTCACATCATGGTAGGCTTTTATATTGATTAGCGTCCTTTCTATCTTGCATCACCAGTTCATCGCTCACTTTCATTATTAATCACTCCGGTTCTCACTAATCTCGCTCACTCTCTCGGATTCAAGAAGAGAACATTGACAATTGACATCCAGCTTACAGCATACATACTTAAATTCCATGGTTTAGGCTTTCTAAATTAAGATTTTGTTTACAAATAATGTTCTTAGATGCCAAATTTGCACCCCTCAATAAACCAGATGAATACCATAGTTCGAGTTCTGATCCATGTGTTGGTCCAAAGATTTGGCTCGAGTGCCAAATTTGTCGCTTTTGGAAAAGCAAGCATTTTCACCCAAAGCTGATCGTTTATTCAGCCACATGAACAACCCTTAAATAAGTAATTGTGTTGTACCAAATGGTGTCTGTCTCTGCTAATGTTAGGAGTCTTAGGACTGTCTCAGGAGACAGGAGTGTCATAATAATAACAATAACCTACAACCGTATCTTGACTCGCGGTGTATATATTTGTGAAATATAACATAAGATTGTTCTAGAGCCCTTAGGTACTAGAGTAATGTTGTAGTAGTGCACTAGTGCTTAAGTTGAGCTAAAATACTAATTATATCTACTTTTATAATTTCAGAAGAGTGTACCATACCGTCCATACGTCCTTGAAACTCAGGGTACACGTTCTCGCCCAAGAGAAACACAGCTGCGCAGTAATCCTCTAGTTCAGCAACAGACGACAAGACCTAGGCCTCCTCCTGTTGCTGTGTACAAGACAGTACCCCCCTATCCCGGAAAGAAGCGATTCCCATATTGATGCCACAATCAGGACTAGGCTCGTTTAGAGGCTGAGAAGAACCTGAGCAGGGTAACAAGTATGATGATGATGAAGATCAGTCTATAGCTATGCATGTGTTAATTATTAATGTTGTATTTCCTGTAATTTGAGCTGGATATAATCTACTTGTAGAGTTGTAGAATCTTTGGCTTGATAAGTAGTCTTCTTGTTATTAACAAAAATCTCTATATCGTGTGCTTATTTTCAAAATATTAACCAGCATTCACATCTTTTTAAATCGTAAAATGGTCTTTACACCAATTTGTTCTAATACTACTCCAGTATTTTAGGAAATGTTTGGATAGTGATTGAGATAGCCAAGTCTCCAGCGTGGAAGGAGTATATTTGTTTGCGACGGAGATAAATTGATATTGATACTCCCTTTGTTCCAATCTTATTTGCCTCCTTTATTCTTAGGAAGGAGTATATATTAATTGGTTATTCCATCGACCAGTTGTTAATTTAGACTATACACGAAATACCTGTAAAATATGCAAAGGGACACATGATGCCAACTGGGTTAGAGGTTACAGTTTCATTATTTGAAAATTTCAATTATGAACCAAAACTGAAAAAACTAATTTCCGAAACGAGCAGAGTAGAAATTCTGCATGGAACGTGATTACACTCTTGAGATGGCATATATCAACTTCTCAACATTGAGACACAAATGTTTACCGAGACGGCAGTTCAAATTGGTGTAAGACGGCAGGTCAATTATTACATAAAATGGTGAAAATGGCAAAACTTGAAGGTTTGTATGTCTAGAGGGGAAAGGAAGTAAAATCTTACGGAATACAACATAAAACAAATAGACAAATTCATCACAAAATTCGATGCAACCCAAATTAGTCATCGACTTCAGCCTTGATCTCTTTTTGTAGCTCCTCCTTGTATTCCTCGAATGTACCTGGGAAGAACTCGACAGTTCCATTGTCCACAACCCAGATTTGACTCCTCTCCTCGTCCTCACACACGCGTGAAATCAAACGTGAATCATGACTAACCAGAACGACACCACCTGTGAACTCATCCAATGCATCTGCCAGAGCATCAATACTCTGCATATCCAAGTGATTGGTGGGCTCATCCAGTAACAATATATGAGGCTTTGACATGGCTATCGATGTAAATACAACCCTGGCTTTCTGGCCCCCTGATAATTTGGCAATCGGGGTTAGATGATTATGACTTGGAAGGCCGAATTTCCCGAGTTTCGCTCTAACCGCCTCTTGCTTGCTCATTCCCTCTTGGTCAGGATGGAGTCGGAGAAGATATTGAACTGCATTTTCATTCATTGTAAGAAGATCAACGAAATGCTGCGAGTATCTGCCTATTCTTAGCTTTTGGCTCCTGCGTACCTCCCCCTCACCTGGTGAAAGGTCCCCAGCAAGGAGATTGAGCAACGTCGACTTCCCAGCTCCATTGGGCCCCACAATAGCAACTCGGGTTCCCATGTCAATCCCAACATCAACGTTGGACAACCTAAAATCTGGACGGCTAGGGTAGCTAAAGCTAACTTCAATAAGCTGGAGGAGGGGAGGAGTAAGTTCAGTAGGTTCAGGGAAGTGAAATTCCACAGTGTAGTCTCTCCATTTTCTTGGGGCTTCGGCTTGAGGCTCGTCTTCATCAACTTTTCCTTTCGCCTTGCTTTTGGACGCCTTCTTTTCTTGAGTGAACTTAGCCTTTTCCTGCACTTTCTTTTGCTGAAGCTGGTTTCCTGACCGTTTGGCAGCTTTCAATTGCTTATCATACTTTTCAAACTCTTTATTCATCTCTTTTCGGCGCTGTTCATAACCACTCTCAAAATCATCGAAGTTTCCACGGTACATGTGAAGCTTCATGTCATGAAGATGAATGATTTCAACACACACCGTGTTAAGAAAATCACGGTCATGTGATACAACAATAAGAGTTTTCTTCCACCGACAGAGATACTCCTCCAACCACAAAACCGCTCTAAGGTCTAGATGGTTTGTGGGTTCATCAAGTAATAGAAGTGTCGGCTGAATGAAAAGGGCTCGAGCCAGGGAAATTCTCATTCTCCACCCACCACTAAACGACTTAGTAGGACGGACCTGCATGTCTTTGGTGAATCCCAGTCCAGCAAGAATCTTAGAAGCCTGCGCCTCAGCTGCATCAGACCCAAGCAACTCCAGCCGCTCGTATAACTCAGCAAGCCTTTCTCCAGATTCGTCGTCTTCATCTCCATCTCCATTCTCACCTGATGACTTTTGCAAAGTAGCAACCTCTTCTCGGAGCTTCACCAGCTCATCATTGGCCGAAACAACTGCTTCAAGTGCACTTCGATCATCCCCGACTATTTCTTGCTCAACCAATAGCACATCAATGTTTTTGGGCACTGGTATCTTTCTCCAAGCCAAAAGCTTAAGAAGTGTTGACTTCCCCATTCCATTTGGTCCTACCAAACCATATCTCTTCCCATGAGAAATTTTTACAGTCGCATTCTTAAGAAGCTCTTTTCCTCGAGCTGACACTGAAAAATTCTCGACTGTTATGTCTTTAACATTAGCATCGGCTTCATCTCCGCCATCGAGAACTGAAGCACGACTGCCAATGACAACAGTGAAAGCATCACGATCATCCCTAAGTGCCTCTTGTTTGGCCTGCTCAACAGCGTGCATTGCCAACATTTCCTTCTTTTCTCGTTTCTTCGACTCTTTTTCAGTCAAAGAAGTACTCAGCTCCTTGACCTCTGTCCGCCTAGCAGTCTGTTCTTCGTCTCCCCCGGTAACATTCTCCTCATCTTCGTCATCAGAGGGTGGAAGATCGATTCCATCAGTGTAAGAAACTCTGGGAGCTGCCTTTGCCTTTGCCTTGGATCCCTTCTTCGGCTTATCTGGCTTTTCGTCCATACTAGCAAGCATTGCTGAAACTGAGATTTTATCTTTCTTTCCATCTTTGCTAGTTCCAGCATCATCCGACGACTTCTTCTTCCCCATTGAATACCTGGAGGAAGAAAATAACTTGCAATCACTAAAAGCAAAACTTTACTCCCAATAATTTTACAACATAAACCGATTAAATTAATTATATTTTAATTTTACAACATGAATGTAAGTCATTATGAAGTTGGCAGTGTGAAAAACAAAGTAAACAAAATATGTGTTAAATACAGATCAGCCGAAAACAGCAAAGGGTTTACTGGGTTTACGATAATTTTGCTCAACGAGACGACCCGCAAAGAAAACAGTAGACGTTTCCAGATTATATTGAAATAATCTAACAATTTTCAATAATAATTGTCGGTCTCATGAAAATGTTACTATAAAACCGCCGTCTTACGAAAAAGCGAGCAGTAAGAAAGCTTGATATTCAGCAAGATCAACAATGGCACACATATAAGCAGGAGCAGATTAAGGGGATTAGGTATAGCAAGCTACCATTGAAATGAAACACGCCAACTTCAATTCAAATCCAAAATTAATTTTAATTGAAAATCAAACAGCAACAAAAACAACCAAATACAATAAAAAAAATCAAACGAATTATATGAATGAGAGTGACGATCGATATTACCTTGATTGAAAGACGATTTGTACTGGGTTGTATGGAAATTAGGGTTTGTTGATTTGGGGATTTGGGGGATTTTTCTTGTATAGGGTTGGAGCCTTGGAGGATATGATAAGAGTTTCGGACTTACGGAGCAGTTTGTATTATTGTGTTAATTGAGATTCCAGAGGTCCATTTAATTAGTTTTGATTTTTCTTGTATAGGTTTGGATTTTGACTGACCCGTAGTTCCGTACCCTATTCGGTCTCGAGTTTGGTCCCGTACTCGGCCCTAAATTTTGACTGACCCGTAGTCCCGTACCCTATTCGGTCTCGAGTTTGGTCCCGTACTCAGCCCTAAATTCACATTGAGCCATTTAGCGTCAGTCAAAGGATGAGATCTATTCTAAAACACTTTTCTATTAGCGCAGACAGAACTACATTGGTTTAATCCCGGAGGTTTCGGTTTATTTTTCTTTATCTATCCTACACGTCTACAACGATATCCGTAATTCCGTAAAGAATATCAAAGACAAAGTAGTAGAAAAAATCGATCCGAATATTATAACTGTGAAGGTGCAATAGTCTAATAACAAGCTCATCTGTGTAAACGAATTGCCCATAAGATTAAGATTAAAAAAAAATCAAAAATCAAACAAGAATCATCTGATTTTCTTGTAATTAAGGCCTCTGACTAACTTATTAGCACATGAAAATTTTGTCAAGACTTGTAATTGTATTTGACCCCTAAACCCTTAATTATTTACCAATTAATCATACAATCAAGTATATTCTATCTAATTAAATTACTAAAACTAACATATTTTAATCACATCATCATAAAATCCAACAAAGTTTCATACATGTATAAAAAAGAAAAATCAAAGTTACAATTTTTATGGAATACGGAGTAGTAGGGAAGGAAAAGTACCTTACTTAGCTGTGATTTATGCTAATTTGTCTATGCGAGAGATTTTGAAGGTTACTGAGTTATGAATAAAGGGGTTGAATATTAGTCATGGTGAAGAAGAGAGGGGAGATGAGTTTGAAGTTACTGGGTTATGATTTTTTAGGAGGAGAGGAAAGTGATCAGGGAAGGGAATGCATATTTTGGGTGTTTGGAACCACGCGCTATATTTTATGGTGTATATGTCGGGAATTTTAAGTTTTTTTACCTATTTGACGCATTGACGAGTTTTTTTACCAATCTGTCGTAAAAGTCCAACTTTTTTTACCAAATTGGTTGTTTGGCCCATTTCATATCTCATCTCGTGTCTCATTACCTCTCCAAATGACACATTAGTATATTGAGATATAATTTTACCATTTTTATTATTTCTAGTGTGATGTGTCAAGATCTTAAGGGATGAGACACAAGATGGAACATAAAAGTGGGTCATGTGATCTCAACTGGTTAAATTCTTGCCTGGTCGAGAATGTTTTAAACAAGGGTTATATATTGGTCGATTTTTATCATATTCAAGGGTTTTAGCATTTTTTACCAATCAATATGGTAATTTTAGTGTTTGATAAACAACGTATTGAAGCCCATATTTGAGGTCAATATGCTAACCATCCAATACCCCAACATATTTGTTAGCAGTTTAGCAAATAGGAAATATTTACTCCATTTTACAAAGAAAACTAACAATCTACTAATCTTAATGTGCTAAGTAATAAACACTTAAACAAATTCTGCTAATTATAATATGTCGGTCAAACCTTCTAATAATATGTACTAGAGTTAATTGTAATACTACGGTTTTATGAGCCTAAGTAGCTCGGCCGAGCTAGAAGTAGCTCGACCGAGCAGGTTGTCCTTAG
>JAYMSF010002620.1:0-10073 GCA_036897335.1 Silene vulgaris
AAAAAAAAAAAATTACACCTGCCTAAACACGCCATACGTATTGGCGCGTTTAAGGCTAGAGACACGCCATAGCGTATGGCGTGTTCTATCAGTCCCAAGTCCAGTAGCTACTGCTTTGGAACAAAATGCAAACAAGTAAACACGCCATTACGTATGTCGTGTTTTAAGACCCTAAACACGCCAATACGTATGGCGTGTTTACCTGTTCACAGGTTCGGGAAAAACGATACTACGTGGACACCATTTTGATATATGTTTTTTAATCCGACCCAAGTTGATAAATCTTTTATTTTTAAGCATTATTTCAAAAATGGATTCACTTATATTCTAATATATTTTTTTTTCTCTAGTCATTAAAACATTACTTTTATAAAATAATTACAACTATTAGATTGTCCCAATATTTAATCCAAACTGTTCAAAAGTAATGGAAGAATCCGGACCGATAAATGTTGACGAGCACAAATTTTGTGGTCCGAAATAATGAAATATCCTATGGTTGTTGCTTGGTTATAAATATGGACCGTCATTTCTGAAACCAAAAAAAATCAATTTCCCCCTTTTCTACTTTCTTCTAGGTTTTTCTTCTCCTCTCTCTTACGTCAACCATGAGGTAATCGCTCTCTCTTTCCCTCCCCAATCTGTAATCTCGTTTTGCTGACTTTTCTTGTATCATCATTGATTGAATTCATCGAGCTTCAATGTTTTAGGGTTTAGGGTTTAGGGTTTAGGGTTTAGGGTTTAGAGTTTAGGGCTTAGGGTTTAGGGTTTTCAGTTGTTGCTTCGTATCGCAATTATTAATTTGAAATGCTGCTTTAGGGTTTCATTTGATTCCAAAATCTGACTCTTGAATAGTATATAACTAGATATATAGAATTCGAATGTATGATTATGTGCTGATTATTTCGTATAGATTGATTGAGTAAAGCTAGAACAGTTGCGATTGATTTTGATATTAGGTTTAGAGTTTGTTACTTTTCGCTGTCGATTGCTTTTGATCAAGATATTTGCGAATTTTGGTGTAGTTGAGCGGGATTAATAATGCATATAAATAATTTAATGAAGATAAAGTAAAGATGCTTAGTATTGTTGCTGTGATGCTAAATGCATAAAGCGTCATTGCTCGTATTAGGGTTTGGCGTCTTCTGCGTATAAATCTGTCAGACTAACAAATTTTCTTGTAGTAGTTTATGTTCTTGAGAAAGAACTTATTTGTTTACATTTGAAGATTGCTCTGTTAAAACTTGTTAAAACGATGGATTCTTGGCGAAATGGTAGACTTCATTTATGTGGTTTAGGCATTGTGGTTAGCGTAACGAGCATTTCATGCTGAATTTTCGGTTCGCTTCAATTGTCATTTGAACTATGGAATGTGCCAATGTGCATCTTGTGCGATGTTTTACTTTCTTTAATATTTTCAATATTTGGTGCCATTAGTCGTCATCCTGAAGTGAAATGGGCTGAAAGGGAAGACAAAGTATTTCTGACTGTGATGCTGCCTGATGCTAAAAATCCAAAAGTTAATCTGGGTCCTGAAGGAACCTTCACTTTTTCCGCTACTGGAGGAGCCGGAGATTTTGAATATGAACTAAAACTAGATTTGGTTGACAAAGTCAATGTCGAGGTGAGTTGTGTCTGTTCATCCTTGATGATGCTCTTTAATACAAGTATTATCTTATGTCGTGAATCAGGTGATAGGCCAGGGACTATTTGGTAGTTAGGTAATGTTTAAATTGATGTAGATGTGAGTTTAGTTGTTCACCGTCTTGGTGGGGGCCCTAATGGCCCTAATATTTTCTTACCTTTTCTGTTAGTTTTTCTAATGTTATGTTCTGCTCAGAATATTTTCTTAGATGATGTGCTGAAGGGTATTTGGCGGGTAGTTAGATACTCCTAAAGCTAGCTACAGATTTGTTAACTGTTGGCTGAGGTTGAATATTTAGGAAATGATTTTTTTGTAGACAACATCCAAAGTTTGCTGAATATTTAGGAGATGAATGTATAGATTCACTGTCATTTCAAACTATCTTCAAGTTTCATTTTCAGAGTTAATTGACTTAAACAGTACAAGACATGGACTGAAAACAGGCAAATGGATCTGATATTGTACATGATTCTGTTGCTGTCATCCTCCTAATTAAATCGTGCTTCTGTTTAGCGTTGTTATTTTGATGTCTCACTTAATGTGTTCCCCATTACCCTAGGAAAGCAAAATCAATTACGGACTTAGGAGCATCTTTTGTGTTCTAGAGAAGGAAGAGAAGAAATGGTGGAATAAGCTTTTGAAAGAAGGAAAGCCTCCACACTATGTGAAGGTTGATTGGGACAAATGGGCAGATGAAGATGATGATACTGGTAAGCAAGCTATTTCTCTCTATTCATTTCTGTGAATGTCTTGGAAGTTTTTTCGACCAAACCTCATGGAATGTGTCTTAAGTTACTGAATCTATTCTTGTCTCTGCTCTCCTAGGTGCAGCAGAACCTGATCTCGGGGGAATGGATTTCTCGGTATGGTTGCAACATATTTTCAATATTTAAAACCTGTAATCTGTTTTGCTTCATCCACCTAATCTATTTGAAAATTTGCAGAAATTCGGAGATATGGGCGGAATGGGAGGAATGGGTGGAATGGGCGGAATGGGAGGAATGGGTGGAATGGGTGGAATGGAAGGTTTGATGGGTGGAATGGGAGGAATGGGGGGAATGGGAGGAATGGGCGGAATGGAAGGATTGATGGGAGGAATGGGTGGAATGGGAGGTCCCGAGGAGTTCGAAGATGATAGTGATGATGATGGTAATTAATTTTTCTTACTCTTTCAAATCTTTTGTGCCTCACATGCCTTTTCTTAAATGCTTCACATTTTCTCTCTTTTCCATTCTGTTTTGTTTCATTGAGTTGCTCTCTAGGTTTTTCTCTCATATGCTGTTGATGAACTCTGATTTAAACCTAGAGAGTGTCCCTATGTTCTCAATTTTTCATGTTATGCCTAAACTTTGTAGAATTGAATTTGGCATACCCAGGGACTTGATAGTCCTACTGGACAATTGAATCATAAAGCGACTTGGTATCTATCATAATTTTAACTTACCTCTCATCGTGACACTATGTATATTCAAAGTCTAGGGCCTTTGTAGAAGCATAAGTGGATTGTAGACAGCAGGGCGTGGATGTGTCTATCAGTGCCTGTTGTAGGAGCTCGTGCAGACTTGCTTTTCATTATATGTTGCCTATCTACTAGTGATCGCCTTGTCAGTCTTTCTTCTTGAATTGTCTCTGTTTCTGTGTAGTCATCTATATATCCTTTCCCGGAATATATTTATAATGACTATAGGACGTTCACTCATAGGCTCATCGCATTACGTTATTGTTAAGATCTACTCTATTTAATATGTATGTGTGGCCGTGTGGGTGGTAGTTTCCAGTGTTCCCCTTCCACTATATACTTGCTATCTTTCCAATTTTCCACCTAATTTTTAAGTCATGCTGAAAGTGTGTATGCTGCCAAATGGCAATACAGAGGTAAAGCTTAGTACATTCGACCGCCTACTTAGCTATTTGCGTGAATCTTTGAGTTTATATTAGTAGATAGTGACCTTCCAAGAAAGATATAAATAGGTGATAGCAGTCCTAGTTCGATTTTGCTCCGACTGTTGCCATTTATTGGCAAATCTATGCTGGCCTGTTCTTTTATGAAGTCCTATTTTTGTCTGTTTTCTTCTGTAAACTTGTATCAACATAACTTTTCTTGCTTAAGAGAGGTGTTTATTAATAAAAAATGGAACTTCAAAACTGCAGAACTAGAAGCCTCAAAACCGGAAGAAGTCAAATCCGAGGATAAGCCAGCTGAGAAAACTGAAGCAGCTTGAGATGATCGGTCATACCAAGCTATCCAGTCTCATCAACATAGTTATTAAGCTAGTAATGCTGGACACCCAACAATCTATTCACCTTCGAAAATATTTGCTTCTGTGTTTAAGGTGCCTGAATTTTCGAATCTGGGTGGTCCGTTTTTATCGATGGCTGTCTAGGTGTTTGATTTTTATTATCTTGTTAGTAGAGTAGTACCTAAAAAATTTCAAGGATTTAGTGATTGTCGAACTTTTGTGTGATATCCTGAGTTGAAGAAATGTGTGCGCTATTCCCATGACCTGGTTTCTTTTTATTTTTAGTAAAATTGATCCATCTTATAGGTTAAACACATGGCTCATTTGCTCTCAGGTGGATTATCTCGGTAGATGGGGTGGTCTTTTAAAAGGTAAAAATGTTAAAATGCAATCCTAGTGAGCTATATAAACAGATAGAACACGGAACACCAAGGCTAAAAGACCAAGGCTAGAAAGTGCCTAACCAGTTCTCCAAATTTTAGTCGCATTGTTATAGCGATCACAGGAAGAAAATTTTCTGAACATTACAATTTACAGCAATAGTCGATGAAATTTAAATGTCATTTGAGGATGTGGAAAGACGATTTGAGGATGTGGAAAGACGAACTTCGCAACTGCTTGTCCTAGTGAGCTATATAAACAGATAGAACACGGAACACCAAGCGAAGAACAATTCATTACCATCACTAGTTCTCGAATATAAATAGGAAATGAGATTGATCAAACAGTTTCGACTACTAGTGCCAACCTCACGATTTTGATTTGGCTTAATCAACATTAGCAGCTAACACAATAAAATCCAGCAGCTACTATTATAAAGGAAAGTCATTGTTATAAACCCGCACCAAATACATCTTATAAAATAGCTAATATCTCGTAACCCTGGTCACACTGTTTTAAATATCATTTCCTCTCGTTCATGCTGACTATCATCTCCAGGTTTTACAAAACAAGACGATCCACACAGATTGGCGACATAGCATCAAAGGCAGCAAAATGATCACCAATAAATAACACTTCAGCCGCTTCCAACATGTTCTCAACGACCTCGTCCACCAGCTGTCAATAACAGATGAAAATGCATTTATTAGTCTAGGTATACTGCAAATCAAGTGGCTCAGAACGGATTTGGGTCAGGACAAGTGTGGGTTGTTTGCAGTTAAAGTCGTTTCGTTCCAGTGATGACGTATAAGGTTTTCTTTCAAGTCATATGAAGTGCTTTCGATTCCATTTGAGTTTGTGGATGGCGTCAATCCAGGTTTGGGTGAACTAGGTGGTACTATAAGAATTTCGAATGTAATATGTACAACTTAACCAAGCTGACTAGACATACTATGTGATAATGTGAATGTGACCTACTAGGAAGAAAAGTAGATTTAATAATTTGTTTCTTTTGATTCAATGATTTAGATGATACTCCGTATATAAAGGTAACTTGCTGATCTACTGACATTAAATCATAGGAACAGCATATCTTTACGTATATGTGTGGACTACAAAGGTGAAACCTGGCATTTGTTTGGAATTCAATGTTTCACGTTCACAGGTCTACCAATGCTGCATGTTCTCCTTGCCAAAAACCATACTACGGAAAGTGATAGTAAAATCATACCTTTTCCACTAGGCTTGCCAATAGAAGCACCACGGCCTCGGCCTCCAGCACCTTTACCATCATCCATACCACGTCCGGGGCCTTTCTGCTGCCGTCCAGGACCTTCTTCCCTACCTCTTCCTCTTCCACGTCCTACCCCAGGTGGTCTCCTGTCTGAAACAAACGAAAACAAGCATTGATTAAAATATGCATTTGAACTAAAGAGTTCAAAAATATGGCACTTTACAATTGTGTTGACTTCAAGCGACCACAAAATCAAAGTTGGTCAAAATCGAAAATTACAAGAATTGCTTCTTCCATGAATAACTGAACAAGATCACCGCAGACAACAAGCATTTTCAGAAATAAAGCGTACAATACAAGGCCCAATGGAAGAAGCTAAATATAAGCTTTCAATCAATATTAAATATAAATCAATGGTTAGCTGCTTCTTTTCTTTTCTCTGTTAAAAAAGGGTCTTTTGAGTAAAAAGCAGGAGAAGAACAAAGAAATAAAACTACGCTCAGCAACAAGTGTCAAAGACTCAAAATCAAACGGAAGAAAAAGTTTGCTCCATGTTATTACAAAGAAATTATAAGACAGTAACACCCAATGGTCGTAAACATGTACCTGAACGGATCTTCTCCTCTTGCACTTTATCAATGACCTAAAAAGCACAAGCAACACAACACATGCAATTAGGCAAACATGTACTAATTGAAGTATCCTGACGACAATAATAAAGAAAACACCAATATTCTCCATGGTAGTAGCCCATTGTTCCCTTACCCCTCATCTAATAGAAGACTTTCTGATAAATAAAGCAATATTAGTAATCTGGGGCCTACTTAACCATGTAAACAGTTGTAATGGGAGCCAGAATCCACAAATAAACTGGTCACATATCTGGGTCAGGGGAGACTAGAACGGTAACAATCAGGCCAAACATAAAATTGAGAATTTACTCATCTATCATATAAATATATAATCAATTTAAGCTCAAGAGACATTCAAGAGAAGTTACTCGTAATGTACTAACATGGTAGTTTTGAAATATTTCCAGAACGCTAATGTATACAAATGTTAAAAGGCCAAAATATCAAAGAATGAACTCAAACATCAAAAACAAAATAATTAAAGTATGCAGCTGTTGTCACAATCACAATTCACAGCCCATTAAGTTATCACAACATATTTCAGGGTGGCAAGATACATCATAAATGAAGTATGCTTCTTGATATCAACAGACAGTAAGCATAAAACACCATGCCAAATGCTGCTATTTAAAAAGCAAGAGGCCAAGAGCATCACCACTTAAGGAAAATATTAGATAGTACAAGTAAAAAGACATGCATACACATCGGAAGGACAAAACATTGGACCAGTGCCCCATCCCATCTCTAAGTCAGGAGCGCTGGGTTGAAATCCTCAGACACACCTCCATGAAAGATTTACCCTTTATCCTCCTCCCAATTGTCATGGATCTTTACTTATAAGGAACAAAATGCACATTGTTTCAGGCCTTCACCAAATGAAGTTCTTTTATCCTTGATATTTTCAATGCTTTAGAAAATTCATTCGCAAGTAAAGCTACTAAACAGTTTACAGAAACAATAGGGTAGAGTGGTAGACTAAACTCCAAATCCCCAAGATATATAACTCTCCATCACCCTTGAGGCCTTGATACATTCTGAAAGTGACTTTATAAGCAGCCCATGACCCATACAGGATTCAATAAATGATTAAGAGATGAGAAAACATTAAAAGTTCGCTTATCTATTTAAGAAACAGATTGGGGCCTTTCACTATTTCTGTTAGCCTTAAGTAGAAAACAATTTGATATTGACACTAAGCAACATCTGCACCTTATAGTCCATAAGGAATCTGGGAGAAACAGAACGTTAAGTCAACAGACTTTACAGAATGCATATAACTGATAGTTGTTTTACTACTTTCCTTTTACCTTTTCACGTGTTTAATACACAGCATCTAGATACCACTGGTTGTTTCATCATTCAGCAACGTGTAAGGTTGTGGTTAGAACTTAAGAGTTTAGACTGAAGAAGCTTTCCTTTTAACGAGAACAAGATAAAAGGAGGCAGCCACTTCTTGTTACTCCTTTAATATGTAAGGTCTTTGGAAACCACAGAACGTAGTAAATAAATCATTTATCAGTTAGTTTCTACCCCTGAAGACAGAAATTCAAGAGGCTACAAGCCTAATATGAGGTGGCTAACTTTGTATCTGTTCCATGATTTATATCCCTCTTTGAATCACACCTTTTCCCCTCATTTATTCAGAGGTCGTCAGTGAACTGTATAAAGTTCTCAAAATTGAACCTACACAGTAATCATGAACCATGAAGCGGAAGTAGAAGCAAAAATCAGAGTTCAGAAGATTGAACATCATGAGAACTATAGATACAACGTCATGCAGTTTGAAAAAAAAAATAGGCACTTCAAATTTCAAGAAAAGACAATTAAGTAATATCCAAGTCTGCAACTACAGCTGCTTTAGCTGCAGCTACCTTCTTAAAGTATGTACTCATCTATATTATCCTGACGACTCAGTCCATCCGCTCCGACAAAAAGCTAATGGGTGACTAGGGATCATTTTTTTTTTTTGCTGTCAGTAGTACCAACTACCAATCTCATCAACCCTCTTGATGAACTTAGATTTCATATACCCTCTGTCCTCACCCAACTTTTATATCTTTCACCTTCACTTCCGAGCAAAATTGACATCCTGCGAGGGGAGATGCGCCTCAAGAAGCTCTTCAGGAAAATGTGACTAGATTCTAATTATTTTCACTCGACAATCAAGGTAAATTTCATCTTCTTCTACTGTTGTAGCAGCTCCTTTTTTCTAGTTCATCAAGCTCTGTCAAACTTATATAGAAGAAAGAAAGCGGAGCAGCTGCTATAACCGTAGAAGAAAATGAAATTACCTAGATTGTCGAGAGAATATAAGCAGAATCTCAATCACATTATTTGAGGAGTTTTTTGAGGCGTATCTCCCCTCGCAGTATATAAGTTTGCTCAAAGTGAATGTGAAAATACCTTACGGATAACGGATATAGAAGTTGGTCAGAGGACAGAGGGTATATCAATTTAAGTTCATCAAGGGGATTGAAGCGAATGGTACTACTGAGTACTAGCTGAGGAATGCTGCACAGTTCTTTGACAGCAAAAAATCTGATCCCCGTGACCAATTAGTTTTCTGTCGGAAAGGAGCAAAGTTGGATATAGGAATTACGTATTGATGCCTTGATGGAACACTTCCCAATTCCCATGACAAAGATCACAAAATATCAACAAGATTAAGAAGCTCATGAACTACCACATCAACCAGCTAAATAAATTAAAGAAAAGAAATTCTTATCACTCCATCTTAATCTAGCGAGTCCTATGTACACCGGTTTCATAGGCGAGATTAAGCAAAATCCTTTTGTATTCCTCATTTAGGTGTATGATTAATGGGCAGGCCTTACATATAAGACCGCTCAAATAAGGCAATATTGCTGTTACACACAAACCATCATACAAAACCCTTACACAAACACAGGGATACCAAATCCCTTCCCTACCCCCACACACTTTAAAAATCGACACAAAAGAACACTACTAATAATCCTGTTATAAAGCATATACATAATCAATTCACCACACACGCAAGAAAGACTAAACAAGATTATAAGAATACTTCGGAAATTATACCTCATCGGGAACGCGAAGATACTTGATAGTGTTCCCCCTTATATAACATTCAGGCATTCTCCAAAACCGGTCTCCATCCTTCATTCAAACATCAAACATTGACGATATTAATTTCGATACCCAGCAAAACAATCATAACATAACTATAACAAATAAGAAAAAGAACCCGAAAGAGGCGGAGTCGAAATTACCTTAGAAGTACAGATAACTTCACGAAGGTGAATATTCATCCAAGTATCACAATTTACCAAATGTCCATTATATGTCTCCCCATTCTTCAATTCTACCAACTATCATTTCAAAAATTAACAAGAAAAATCCCAAATTATTAATCGAAAAAGGCAAACGTTTGCAGCAAAAATATCAAAACTTCGACAAAATTGAACAGTAAAACAGTAATTATTACGAAAAAGGGTAATTGATTTCTTACCATAGGGTGACCTTGAGCGGTCTTCAACAGTGAGAGAGGAAGCTGAAGAAGAAGAAAAATTGCAAAAGTAAAATTAAAATTAAAGCATGATTTAGGAAAATACATATAAGCAAGGTAATTAATTAGTACAAAAAGCGATAGATTTAATAGAGAAAGGTAAATTACCATAGTGAAGTAGAGTAGAGTTAAGGATCTTGAAAGGCGGCGAAACCCTAATTTCAGCGATCGAGTTAAATTGATTGATAATCGGCGATGGAAATTGGGGAAGAACAGGAGAGAGAGTGGGTTGTAGTATTAGGAAAAGCTATATTAATACGGAGTATTTATATGGAAAATTTTGGAATTATTCTCATTTCCTCTTGCACAGTAGACACTAGACAGTATCTTGAGTTTTTTTTTTTTTTAAAAAAAAAAAATTTAAAACAAAAAAGATTTTATATTATTAAAAAAC
>JAYMSF010002621.1:0-10071 GCA_036897335.1 Silene vulgaris
ATAATGTTAAACAGTTTTTTGTAATAAAACATTTTTTTTTTTTTTTTTTTTTTTTTTTTTTTTTTTTGCAGTTTGCAGTTACAGTCTATCAGTTGTTTGTTATAGATTGTATCTTGGATAATAACTATTTGACTTGTTATATACAAAGTATTTCGTTTCCTACCGTGTTACTAGTGTCTGTAGATGCTCAGACAGTTATGTCTCAAACTCACAATTATACTACTTTTTAAACACACTCAATCTCTTTGTAGCCTGGTATAAATGCAATGCTGAAAAGTTAGTGATGAATATTTAAATTGCAGTACTCATTTCCGCCTTCATGTGTTGGAGAAGTCGGACGGGTAGGTGCCCCTAGTAGAAGAGAAATTGGCCATGGCATGCTTGCAGAAAGAGCTCTTGAACCCATTCTACCTTTAGAAGAGGAATTCCCATATACAATACGTGTTGAAAGTAACATCACCGAAAGTAATGGCTCTTCAAGGTTGATTCCATCTTCAGTTATTTTTTAGCCACAACGGATAGCTGAACTTTACGTAACTAAATATTGCATTGGTTTTGCTTATAATTTGTGACAATGGTAATGTGATCCAAAACTATGACATTAGTGCTATAGAGAGTTCCGAAACTGTTTTTTCTCTCTCAAACACAATAAAAGTTAAATTTTCTTCATTTCCACTCAATCCGCAATTATTTCGCCACCTTGCCACTGTCATTATCACTGCTACTTCCTCCTTTGATCACCTTACCAAGTTCCTTACTATTTAGAAGCATAACGGTATAAATATTTAATGATAATGGTAATGTGATCCAAAATTATGACATTTGTTCTAAAGAGAGCTCCTAGGATGGTTATCTCTCTAACATACAATAAAAGTCAAACTCCCTTTATTTCCAGTAGTCACTACTAGTCAGCAATCTACTACTATCACCACTAACACCAGTCGTTCACAATTGGATTTAGTGATTTGATTGTGAGCCATGGCAGAGATAGACATTAGCTAGTGAGATAGAAAAAGTTGGGACTTATGTGATTATTTTTGGGATGTGAGAGGGAGAAAAATGATTTGGTGGTTGTGGAGAGGAAGGAAAATGTTTAGGTAGTGTGTAAAACTCGGCTGTTTAATGAAAAATGACTTGGACTTTAGCTTTATTGAAATGATACACAGCTGATAACCATCAATGTGAAAATGGTACATTATTACCTTATGTCATTTTAGATTATCGAAAAAGTCGGGGTTATTTTGAGAAAAAAAGTAGAAGTACAAGGTTACCTTGAGACTATGAGATCTTTATTCCATTTGTTTTTGACATCAAATAATATTTTCTGAAAAAAATTCCTTATCCTGTTATGTAGCATGGCATCTGTTTGTGGAGGTTCTTTGGCATTACAAGATGCGGGGGTTCCGGTAAAATGTCCAATTGCCGGGATTGCTATGGGTTTGGTTCTCGACACGGAAGAATTCGGAGGTGATGGGACTCCACTTATTCTATCAGACATAACAGGATCTGAAGATGCTTCTGGGGACATGGACTTCAAGGTGAAGTCTGATAGTAATTTCTCTGGATGCTACTTCTGCATGATTGTTGTTGAAACTGCATGGTGTGCTCTTTGTAGCAATGTGAGACTTGTTTTTGTCATCGCAGGTCGCTGGAAATGATGAAGGCGTTACAGCGTTCCAAATGGACATCAAGGTCGACTATTTTTTCTATTTATATTTATATAGGAGAAACCAAAATATAATAGTGCCTTTTATTCTTGTAATGCTGAATAATTTATGGTGTATCATTGTAGCTCCTTCGGAAGATAAATTGTTCTCTTTGATGACAGGTTGGAGGTATTACTTTACCAGTCATGGAACAGGCACTTCTTCAAGCAAGAAATGGACGGAAGCTTATACTTGGTAAAAATGTTTGACATGCGTTGCCGTTTTTTTGGTTCATTTTTATTTTTTCTTCTCTTTAGGGGTTTCTACATATCCTGGATCACTAATCAAAGTAACCTTCAGTAAACCATTGTGTTAATAAGCCTAACCTGTCAGGTAAAAGTAAATAACAGACGTAATACAGTTCAAGTCTCAGTTGCGTAACTGCGCATTTTTAAGTTCAAGAAAATGTTTTTGCTACTAGTTGTACAAATATTTTCAATCGACGCTCTGCAGTTTTCCAGTGTCTCGTGTATGAATTTGAGATGATCGCACATGTGAGAATGTGAGTCCTGCCCAAATCCTTTTGTATTTCTCATTTATTATAGGGTTAACAAGTTGATCCTGCATGTAAGACTTCTCATATAAGTTTTTCTGCAATTTTTATAAGAGTTTTATGAATTCAGTATGCTTTGCCCCACCATATTATAATTAGAGAGTTCTTACTAATATCTTGTGACTGATTGTCTAATTTTTTACTCATCAGCTGAAATGTCAAAGGCTTTGCCACCTCCATCAAAAAAACTTTCTACATATGCTCCGTTAATTCATGTCATGAAAGTAAGCTGTCTCTTGTGGAGCTACTAAGGATTATGCTACTTATGATGTACACATCTGATATTAATAAGTATCATACCTATATTCATATAGGTGATGCCAGGGAAGATTAATCTGATTATTGGCAGTGGAGGGAAGACAGTGAGGGGGATTATTGAAGAAACTGGTGTTGATGTCATTGACACTCAAGATGATGGAACAGTGAGCTTAAGTTTAATTTTATATTTTGTCATGCTACCCAGTAGTCCAGTACCCACCATTGATGCAATGATCTAATTAAAATTTAATGGTAGGTGAAAATTACTGCAAGGGATTTGGTGAGCCTTGAGAAGTCAAGGGCCATGATTGCCAGTCTAACAATGGTTCCTACCATTGGGGATGTTTACAGGTTTGTTCTTCAAAGGCAAACTCTTACCTTCTCTTTGTAGTATTGAGAACTTGTGTATGTAGTCAGTGTTTGGTATCGAGTGGTAGGCAAGTCTGTTTGGTGGTTGAGGCGAAACCGTGGAAGAAGAGCAGAGAAGGAGTAGAAGGAGTGAGAGAAGCATAGAGTAGTCACATTATCACTTTCTTTAAAGTGTGAAGATTTCAAATTGGAAGAAAATAGGGGGAGTAATTATCTATCACGTTTGAGCAGGAAGCATGCTGATATATTTTAGTGATAAATTGGGGCTTTCTAGCAAAGAAATTTGAATTGGCAGTATGATTAGACGCGTAGTAAGCAGAATGGATAGACTGGTTGTGTAAGTTTACTATAAAGAATAGCTAAAGTCTGGCTCATATTTTTGAATACTGTGAACTAATGTGATAAAACTTTGTTGGGGATGAATCCTTAATTTTCCCCAAACTTGCTTTTGTTTTGCAACAAACTACCTAACCCTTTTTTTTTTTTTTTAATTTGATCTTGAAACTAACTAATTTCTTCCTTTTTCCGTTTCTCTCAATTTAATTCTCATCTTTTAACCCTAAAAATTCAGTATTATCCATTTACCTTGTTTTTACTCCCTAAAAGTTTTAATTGCCATTTATTAACTCGCAAGAAAAGCTTATATCATGATTTTATCACTTAAATCACTCCCAATTGATTTTTTATATTCTTGATTTGCCTTTTCTAGTTTTGTAACAAGAGAAATAAACTTGGTAGAGTAACAAATGAGTAAGGTAAAGATGAAAATAGACAAATGTATGATATGTGGATTAAAGAGATGAAATACAGGGGGAAATGAGAAAATTCATATTAGAGGAAAATAGTGTGGAAAAAATGAAGTAAAATAGGAGGAAAAAGAGAACTCCCTCCCATTCTTAATGAAATTTCACATTCAATTTGCATAAAGATTTAGTACAATGAGATGTGAAGGAAAATTAAAGTAGAGAGGATGTGGGTAAGAAGTCATAGGTACCAAAAATTATAGAGAAATAAGGAACATAGAAGATCTTTGTGAATTTGCAATTTTAAGAAACGTGGAAAATCATTAAGAAGGGGAGGGAGTATACACAAAATTTAGAAAATGCAATATAGTAGTATAAAGTTAAAACATGGAGTTAGTGTAAACATAAGGTAAATTACAAGGTAAAAATAAAGAAAATCAGATTGAGAAAGAAGAGGCAAGTTAATGGAATAAAGAATAGAAAATAAATTTGGGAAAATTGAGGTAAAAATAATAAAAAATAGTTTAGACAAAAATGAGACAAATTAGTGAAAGTAATGAAATAAATTTGGGGAAAATGAGATAAATTAGAAGGGTGAAAAAGAAAAAAAAAAAACTGGAGAGGGGATTCATATTAAGATTGATAATTACGAATAACACAGTAGACCCACTTGTAAATGAAAAATGACCCAGTAAATGTAAAGGGGGTTTATTCACAACAACATAAGTTATTTCCACCTAAACTGTCAACGGAAAATGGATGACCTCTCGATCAATCACTTAAAAGAAGCATAAGGAGTTTTACCTGCGATTTGATTTAGTCTATTATATTTTGAAGCCAGGGGAATTTTAAATCATTGGCTTTGTAGATTAACAGAGTGTACATTTGCCAAGTTAATTGTAAGAAATACACAATATTCAATGTTTTCTTTGGTACTCATCATATGAGGTTGAGAAAAGTAATGAAATGGCTCACAAATAATCTGCCTTTTTTGGCTGCAGCCTGTTTCATTGTTCTTGAATCCGATACGTTCACTAAAAAACGTAAGACAGTTATTATGATTTAGGGTTCAATGTTTTTGGCCTTCCTATATATGTCATAAATGTCATAGACTCGTAGCTGTAAGTCAGTCTTCCTCGATCTATCATGAATTTGGGATTTGTTCAATGATGTGAACTTCATGTCCCAAGGGTTCAAGCATTTCCTTCCCTTCCCTCTTGATTTGTGGGTATTATCATTATTTGGTTTGCTTCTTCAGGCCTCTGGGTTTGTGAACCAGTTTTTACTTCATGTCTAGGCTTGATTCACATGGATTACCGCCATGCACAATAGGATTAACTAATTGCAGCAAAATATTAGAAAACTAACCAGCTTAGTTCATACTTTTGCAGAAATTGTGAAATAAAATCAATTGCGCCTTATGGTGTTTTCGTCGAGATAGCACCTGGACGTGAGGTACACTCTTTTCCAATTTCTTTTTCTATGCATTATGGTTGTAGTGACCTGTTTTGTATAATTGTGATATTGTATAAATAGTTACCTTTCCTGTTCAGTGTGCTCCATTAGTATTGCCAGTAGTAGCTGTATCATGTATTTAGATACCAACTTAAACCTCATCAATATTCACTATTCCCATTGTGAGAAACTTCAGAATTATGTTTTCTACAACTTGATCAGTGATAGCGATTCGACCTCAGAGTGCTAGAGAAACCACTATTATAGCCATTATATGACGGATGACATGAAAACCACAGAAACAATGTCATCCATTTTCACCAACATCCATTTTTCCTCTATGCTCTACTATTTATTTATTGGTTCTCTTTTTCGAGAATTGGAGTGTTGGAAAGTGAAAACTTAACTCAAGACTAATTAGGAGGGCAGAAAATATGAGATGTTTGAAAATAGGATTATGAAAAGATCAATCAATGAGGGTGAATAATTAATTATTACGTGGCAAATTCAATCTTAAGTATTTTCCCCTAATCATTTTGCAGTAGCGACTTCTACACTTTCTCTTAAGGTGGGTCCCCCCCTGATATTACCCAAAGTCTTGTATGATATGGCCTTACAAAAACGTATTGTGAGACCATTTGATAAAAGAATTAAAGTGACCATCTTTATACGGAGTACATCTTTAGTAACCTTTATAATCTCAACAATGACCCTTTTTGCTAGTAAGTTGTAACCATTATCCTAATGCTAATTGCCATTTTGTCATTAACACTGATCCTTTTTATGTCATGATCATTAATTGTACTTGGTAACGTCTTATAATTCTCTTATTTCAATCGTGAAATTGTCTCATGCTTGCTTATTATAATTCCGTCTAAAAGAGACTTACCGGCTAACTAATTGATATTGACTTTTTATTTGTGCAGGGACTTTGCCACATTAGTGAATTAAGTCCCAGCTATCTCTCAAAAGCTGAAGATGTACGTGTTTCCTGAATATCATATTGGGATGGTTAATATATTCACTGTCTCAAAAGCTCTAAAATATTTCCCCGTTTTCCGCAGGCTTTCAAAGTTGGAGATCGAGTTGATGTTAAGCTCATTGAGGTTCCTCTTCTAATCTATGATTATTTATTTCTATTTTGTATTGAGATGTCAGTGTAAGGTTGTGTTACATCAACATAAAGTTTCATGTGAGAGATTCCTAAAAATAGTTATGCCCTAATGCTGGTTTGTTTTCCGTTTTACTGGGATATAGTCAAAGAAAAGGCTTAAATGCACAAAACATGGAATATTTTTAAGCTTGTATTTAGTCATCATAAACCATGCTCTTTTGTTAGTCCATTGTGTTATTCAGACTTGGCTGCAAGTCTACTAAGTTAGTCGTTTTTAATAGCATCTGATTTCATATTTTTGGTCCTTGATACTCCTCTCTTCTTTCTTAGCAAATACTCCGTATAGTACTCCCTCCTGTCCATTCATTTGTAATTTTGTACTTTTCATTTTTACACATTTTAGGCGAAAAATTATTTATTTCCTCTTACAATTTTAACCCAACTTTACCCATCCCTAAACATCAACCCTTCCCCTACCAACTTTGCTGCTATGTTACTTAGACTCATCTAGAAGCAGCCGACACAGGTGTGCGTCCAAGTGTCGTACAAGGCTTTTTTTATGAAAAATGTGCATATTTTGGCTTTAATGAGGTGTCCACTGTCCAAGAGTCATACCGATGTCCAGAATAAGAAGAGTCGGTGGGACAGCTTCTCTGCCAGTCTAATGCCACCACCTCAACCCTGACCGTCACCGGCAACCACCTCTCCCCAACCCTCAAACCTCACCAATCAGCACTTATTCCTCAAACCCCACCCTTTCCGGCCTTCCTACAACCACCGTTCCCAGATCTGCTCCTCCAGCTGTTCTGCACTTGCAGGCGTCGTGGGTCATACAGTGTCGGAGTGTCATTTTTGGTGATGTGGTCGGTGGATCTGCTGGTGTTCATTGTTATTGGTGGTTGCAAAGTGGATGATGTGCGTCATTTTTGGTGGTTTCAAAGTTGGCGGTGTGCGTCATTTTTTGGTTGTTGCGACTTGCGAAGTGGATGGACTGATGATGTTTGTGGTAGTGTGGTGGCTTATAGTGGGTGGCGCGGTGACGTGTCGTGGATGTGGTTATTTTGGTGGTTGGGCGTGATGGTGTAGTGTGATGGGTCGGTGGTACAGTAGTGAGCGTGGTTGGTGTGGTGGTGGTGATGGTTGGGTTGATGGTGGTCTTGAGGGAGGGACTGTGGTGGATGGCTGGGGTGAGAGGAGATGGGAAGGGGGAAATTGTACAGTAACTTTGAGACTTAAAATTTACTATGTAAGGAATTGTATGGGATTGAATGAAATGGCTTAAAGAGGAATAAGTATATAATCGAGTGGAAAGGGGAGAGTATATGTTAATAAGTCACTGAATTGGAGGCTTGGAGCCAATCTATGATATTATAAACGGGCCGTGACACTGAGATATCAAGGTCTTGGAGATTACCATGACCACGTTTGAGGCGATAGGCTGCATTCATAGTGCACAAACCAAGAACAAGCGCGATGATAGATTCCTTAATTAACAACATACAGAAATTTGATGTTGTGAGCCTATTGTATTTATTCGTCGTCTAGTACAGGGTCATATTCATGCATATTTCATATTTACTTGAAGATATGCATCATGTTCTTACATTTCCAGGATCTTATTGCTAGAACCATGTTCTTGTAAGTTGGCAACGTTATCACTACATTTCAAGTCCTCTTTACTTATCAGGGCTCATTAGGTAAATTTTTCTAATTGAAACACAGGTCAATGAGAAGGGTCAACTTCGGCTAAGTCGACGTGCACTAATTCCTGATGCCGATCCATTGATACCTAGCACAAAGCAGAGACCAACTACCCCTAAAGATACGTCTGCTTCTCCGAACACTGCCGCCAAGAATGTCACTAAAAGAACTGTTGTAACTAAAGAAGGGATGACCGAGCAAAGAGTTGAACTGACAAAGGTCAAAGTTGATTCTCATTCCAAAGCCGATTCCCAGGGCAGTAAAGTTCCTCCGGGGAAGGTTGTTAGAGTACCGGCATCTCAAGACGGGCAGTGAAACTCAAAGTAGCCTACTAAATACAGATGCTAAAACCAGGATGGTCCATTATACGGCTGTCGGTATTCGTTTCAGAGTCAGGATTCATCAACAATATTACCAAGAATCAAGACTTGCCATCTTTGACCGGGAAGTTAGGTACGAGCTTTCGCCCCTCACTCCGATTCTTCACCCGATGACTTGATTATAGCTCTTCATCAGTCAATAATGTTCCCCCGTATAGTTCGTGGGGGTCTGGGACTACGCATAGACTGATAAGATTTTACGCGTCTGGAGAGATGACAACTTGCGCAGCAAAGAATACTTGAAACATATGCTTACGAGTAGACGAGCTTTTCCATTTTTTTGCTAGTTGTAATTGTAAGGTAGAGTTTGAGTTCTTGAGAAAAAAGTAAACATCAGCTCCTAGTCATCTAGTTTAAGAGAACCTGTTGCGCTATTTGCAACTTTTTTGTTCGCGATATCATCTGTTGAATACCAGAAATACGGCATGTTTGTAACATTATTATAGCACGAAAATAATATTATAACATAAATATCGATGGCTTCTATTAGCGTTTGATATATAAAAACAAATTTATTTCAAAGTTTGTGAAGCACTAGGAAATAAATATAAAATCGACAAATGTAGTTGATTATAAAACATTATTTTAGTGTTTGATAACACCATAAAATGAGAAGTGTATTAGCATGGCATTGCAGGGTGTTACAATTAGCGACCGCCGGGAGTATGGCCGCCGTTGGGTCCAGTGTTGTAATCGTTGGTCGAGATGGCCATCCTTCGTGGTAGTGACGCTTCCATTTCATCTTCTATCTCCATTTCTTCTGGTGTTGCCATGATATCCTCCTGCTTATTTTACACAATGATCTCAAGTTTTTCAAGTAAAACCCCACACAAACTTGTATGTTTTATTATGCTTTCGAATTACACCTCTACTTAATGATCCATCAATAAAGTGCTTTGTAGGTTCGTTCCTATCTCAGTCGCTTTAGTATGTAAACTTAAACGGAAGGACGTCGGCTAGTTTAACTTGTAAAATCATGGGAGATTATACTATGATCTGGGTTCAAAATACGTGGAATCCGCTCGTGAAATCTAGGTAGTAATTCTCGGAAAAATAACAATAAAGGTAAAAGAAGTGACAGAAATCTCGGAAAAATATGCCCTATCTCCATCAATCATTTATTTACGTTAACTCGATTAAAATACTGTTAAAAAAGGTAATAAACAAATGACCGGGATTAGTATTTAACTTTAGCCAAGTTAGTTTCTATTCATAGAATTATAGGATTTTCTATTGTGTCATATTTTGAACAATTCAGGTCATATTTGTAGGTCGTATCAATTTTTACCAAATTTATTAAACGTTAATGAAGAGGTATAATAAAGTTTTTTGTTCTAGTCAATAAGTTAGATTACCATTAGGGTAAAAGTAAATAATCATGTATGCTAAGTGTAAGCAAAATAAAATAATCATGTATGCTAGGTGTAAGATAAGTGTCTTAGGGAAAGTGATAAGTGTAACATCAAAGTGTGCAACGTGTATGATGCATACTTATCACATGCATGGCTTAAGTAGTATAAATAGGAAGGCTTGGAGCTTGACAAGGACAAGTAAAGTTATGATAAGAATCCCAAACTCTCTTGTTCATTCTCTTGCTCATAATTTAAAGTCATAGTTTTCTTATTATAACAACTTTGATCTTAATAAACCTCATTTGTGGTTGTACTTACTATGTGTTCGTAATCTTGGTGCCCTCGAAGAAAAAGGATTCTACATAGAGGTGGCAAACAGTGACACGACACGAAAACACGACACGAACCCGACACGAAATTAACGGGTTTGGGTTGAGGCT
>JAYMSF010002622.1:0-10071 GCA_036897335.1 Silene vulgaris
AGATCTCACTTTGACTACTCGGCCGAGTAGACACTATTCGGCCGAGTAGTCCCTAATCAGATACGGGGTATCACAAAAAGAGTGCCTTAAAAAAGGATTTTGTTTTGAAAAGATGTTGAAAATATGTTTTTGAAAAACATGTTGATTAATCTTGAGTTGGTCGAAGGGTCGGTCGAATGCACGGCGACGGTACCAAACAAAGTGTGTAAGGCTTATGTTTCCGATTGGTAGGTCGAAAATACGTGTCGATTTGTGACTTAAAAAGTCGAGTATAAAAGTTTAAGGGAGAGGTGAAGGGGCGGACACTCGCATACCCTCACATGAGGGCATTTGAGGGGTATTTATAGAGAACTGTAAGGGTGGTAGGTCGGTTGAATTTATTTGCTGGCTAAAGAGGAGGCCATTGAGGCGCGAGCATACCTCCACACCAAGTAGGTGTCATGTCCTTTTGAATTTGGACGTGACCTTTACTCCAACTAATATTTGGTTGGTTTGATTTGTGGTGTACACTAAGACGTCGTGTAACAATATGGTCATCTAATAAGATGACATTTGGGTGTTATTTGAGGGAGATACTTTGCACTTGACTCGCTCGGTTTTGACCCGTGTTGAGTCGGGATTCGAATTTTGAGTCGGGTTTTTGCCCGGTGTCGATTTTCACTATGATTAGTGTCATTTTAATGCAAATGGCAATATAAAAACCATTTATGGCATTATTTTTGATGTTTGAGACTCGGGTTGACTCGAGTTGCGGGTTTCTGAGTCGGTTTTGGGCCTGAAGTCGATTTAAGCTCTATTTTTTTTGATAAAATGTAAGTATATATCAAGAGAAAATAGTCATCATACAATGGAGTCGGGTTAAATGCCAGTTAGAGTGAGAAACTTGAAACAAAGAGAAAATGAATTCATTAAAATAAATAAAAGGGTATAATGGTCATTCACATCCATGAAATAGTAAAACTCATCTTTGAATAAGCACCATCCTTTTTTTATCGTAAGCTATGAGACGATGAGTCGATGACCATTTTTATTAATAAATCACTTCATACTCCGTATTATTTTGGTATTATTCCGTCTCGTAACAACTTGTTCAGAAACGGTCTCCCTGAATGCCTGATATGCTATCACATGCGTCATCAAGTCTTATTTGAAACGTTAGCCTGGTCCACAAGTTATGAAACCAGAGAAACAAGAAGGTTGTTGCTGATATAAAACCACATCCACATGTTGCCAATTTTCATTTTAATCAATCTTCCTTGAAGCTATCAGCTTTCCCAGCTTAAATTTAATCTACAGGTATTCCATTTCGCTCTAATTTATCTAATTTTTGGTTTAAAATACTTAGATTAGTGATATCACAATTCCCCCACCACCTACGTCTCTTTTATTCCCTTCTCAAATGATGTTTTTAATCCAAACGATCATTTGAATTCCAAATTTTATTTAATTTTTTTTTTTTTTGTGGGTTTGTATTTAATTTTCAAGCAGTTGATTTTGATCATGTGTAATTGCGAATCGCTTTAAATTTCCTTAATTTTATCATCTTTTTTGTGTTAAAATGATCAACTCGTGTTGAATTAGTGCTGTTGTTAACATAGAGATAAGGCTGCGTACATCCGATCACCCCTTACCCCGCAATTTGTGGCACTGGGTAATGATGTTGTTGTCGAGACTGACCCCTATTGTGATTAAATGAGGTAGCCATTTCTCTTAAGTTAGTTGTTTCATAGGATATAGATGGGTTTTATGGAGTAGTTAAATGGATTGGTCTCACATTGTATTATCCAAGGGTCAAGTCGAATAAGTAATTACAGATTTTTCCAGACTTGATTATTTTTTCCATTGTTGGAGGCAATTTATTTAGATGGCTGCTTGTCACGGATGGCAACCCATTGGTCCGAAAACGTTGTTTTTTCGGGTATAATCACTTGATGGGCTAATTTGGTGGGGAATTCTAGAAGATTCAAGGACCTTCTAGATGTTTCCGGAGTTGTCCAGAGTATTCACTAAGTATCAGTGTATTCTAGAATTGCTAGAATATTCTAGAATAGTGTGGAAGTGTCTAAGTGGTTCTAGATATTTCTTGTATAAACTAATTTTTTTTTCTACTCCATATATGATACTGTTATGTTGAGTGTTCTTGAATATGGTCTAGAATGTACTAGGAGCTTGTATCCGTACATTTTCATTTGAGTGATTGAGAGTTTCATTTAAGCTTTTATAAAGATGTCTCGAGTGTTCTCTTCATTTCAACCTTGATCCCAAACACTTAAGTCATCAAAGTGGATTTGATGGATAACCAAATGAGTATGGCAGTATGCATATATGGCCATCGATCATTGATCATGGGTACATACAAATGAACGGCTCCAGGTCGACTAAATTTGTCCACGGCGGACTGTTGACGGGTGGTGCACGTGGTGCGGCTTCCTTGCGGGTGTCAAGAGAAGTCGGCCTATGACATGCTGCTAACTTCTGATCTCTTTTTTTTTTGCAGTGAAAGATATGGTGCAACAGCAGAGTATTCTTAGTATTCCTATTATTTGGAGGGGAAAGAAGTTTGTGCTAGAATTAAGCTCAGAGGCCCCTGTCTTGGAGATAGGACAGGAACTGCAGAAACTGACCGATGTTAAAGCCAATACTTTGAGATTGATTGTTCCTCAGTCTTCCGGGAAAAGTTCCAAACTTTTGACGCCGTTTTCTGATGAGCATTCTTCTATTACTCTACAAGATGCTGGAATAATCAATGTAAAGTTCTATAACTTGATTATAATGGATGAGATGAATACAGTATTTTCTGTGTTAGAAACATGATATGTGGATCTATTTGCCGCCAGTTCGTAAATTTCTATTTGTTTTCCTTTTATTTTATGTCTCATATATTTCCAGGGCAAGCCTTTACGAATGATGGGTGTTTTGGAGAATGAGGTTGATCAGCTTCTAAAGGATTCCCAGGCAAAGTTAAGAATTGCTGGATTTGAGGAAGAGGAGAGGAGAATGAAGGAACGATTATCTAGGAGACCTCAGCAGTCACTGAAACTCCCTCCAGGACCTTATATTTTCTGTGATTTCCGCCCACTTGAGATTCCTGGAATTGAGGTATTATTTGTTTATACTATAAATTATGTAATGAAGTGCTACTCTGGTAGTATAAATGGCATCAGAAGGAACATGTGCTGCTTTACTGCTTTGGTCCGAATAGCAATTTTGCTAGATTGCACCTCGAAAATAAATGTATTATGGAACTCATCAAGTATCTACTCATGTCTTTGTGTCGTGTTGTGGTGTTAGTTGAATCCTCCTCCTTCAGAGGCATTGAAGAGAATGCACATGCTTGCCGCTGACCCAGGAATTGTTGCAATCATGAACAAGGTACTGATCCTTCGTTGATGTTTAATGATCTTGAGTGTCGTCTTCTCTTTAATTCCATCATCTTTGATGACATATGTTTGCTTGTGGTTTCTCAAAGCATCGTTGGCGAGTGGGGATCATGACAGAGATGGCACCTGAAGGTTACGTTGGTATTAGCCCAGTGTGCCTTCTAGGTCTAAATAAGGTATGTGGCAGGGCTGTACTTTTCCCTCCTCCCCTTCTCTCGGATCGGTCATAGTTTGTGTTTCTTATGTGCTCGTATCTCTAATGTAGAATCATGGTGAAGAAATATCTCTTCGCCTGCGGACTGATGACCTCAAGGGTTTCAGGAAATATGCAAGCATCAAGAAAACTTTGCTCCATGAACTGGTAAAGACATTCAACTTATGTGCATAATTGCATATTGTTTTCCTCTTATTTTTAAACATGCAAAATTAGTATCTTGAACTTTTCTTATAGGCGCTTAAAATCATTTACACCCGGAGTTAGTTTCCAGCTTTAGTGCGTTATAAACTTATACTTACTTCAAATATCTTTCATTTCCAGATAGTAAATAAATTATTGTTCTCTGGAAGTGTTCACTAAATTGTTACAAGTATTTGTTTATTTGTACCAGAGGCACTTTGCTTCCTGGGTATTAACAGATCTGCCATATTTTGTAATATGTTCATATTATGGGATCTTACTTGCAGCCGATAATGTGTAAAGGAAGCAGTGCCATTATCGCATTATAAAATTGGATCAGTCACCGTCTATCATATAATATGCTACGAGTATTATCTAATACTCCTTCAATGAGTTCAATACACCCACTTTTCAAAATTCTCCGCAGATTTATGGGCCACGAGTAGATTCTAGTGGGAGTGAATATATATAACGTGGTTTTGAGATGAATTTTTCGGAGTACCATCTAGTAGCTTTATAAGAACTAAATTAGGTTTGGAGATGCAATATATTATGTGATCGGGGATTCTTATTTGATGTTAACCGAAATTCATCAATCTTATAGCATTGAGGGGGTTCTTATATTATGGTTCAAAGTAATTAGGGTGACAGTAGCTTGGTGGATTCATTGTCCTCAATGTTTTTGTGATACGGAGTATTTTAGATTGGAAAAACAAATTAATCCTATAAAAGCTAAAATGGTATTACAGGTGCATTAGTTCTATTTTTTTTTTAGTATTTTACTCAATATCCCGAAGCGAAGACTATAGGGTTCATGCTAGTCAAAGATTTTAGACAGGTCAACTCTGTAAGGCTGTACCCACGGTGGCCACTGGGAACTCTGGTGGTTGACATTTTGTATATACTACTCTTCGTATTCAAGTGCATCGGTCTCACTGAAGCTGCCAGGGATTTCGAAAAATATAGGGCATTTGGAGTTGAAGGGGTTTATTTTGAAAATATGGGGAATTCAATTTGTTTGTTTTGGGGAAGGGAAGGGTTCTTTTATGATGGATACAATAGAGGAAATGTAGAGATAGTCTCCCCTTCTATCTTCGTTTGCTCCCAGATTGAGTTTTTTACAGCCTGCTACAAGAAGAGATGGAAAAGGGCTTGAGAGTTGAGACATACTATGCATAACATACGGCTTGTGATATGCTCTTGATAGAGTGTTTGGATGATATATATAGTTGAAAGAAACACCGTAATAGGGAAAAATGTTAAACCAATTTGTGTTTCGCTGGGGCTTGAGCAAATCTGATAAACCAAAGTATAAGTGATAGTTTTTATAAACATCCAAGGCCCGAGATGCCCAGTCTGTTTCTACAACTAGGTACTTGTAGTTAAAAAAGAGGCAGTAAAAATGTAGATTGCCATTTTTCTTTGATCTCTCAATCTTGGGCTCTTATATGCTGAGAGAAGTTTTATTTAGCATTTGTGGTTTACTATGAATTAAGCGGAAATGGCATTCAGTAACATTTGGGCACAAATATGATGTATATATGTAGCATCCGAAGCTTCATGATAAAATTCCATTTTGTCATACTATTTTACTAGGTTGAAGGTTAGAACTTGTAACCGAATTAGTTGATGTCATGTCTCCGTAATCTTGAACTTGTTCAACTTAACGGTGAACGACTTTGGATCAATCTTAAGATTAAGCATGGAAATTTGATGTGTGTTATACCTCATTTCTTTCAGGCTCACATGGTCCACTCAGAACATGATGAAAACTTCTATGCCCTTGATAAACAGGTGAGCGTTTCCTAGTGCTTTCTTATGGATGCTGATACCCTATGGGTCTTTTTTTTGGGGCAGTCCTCATAACATCTATTATTTTCAGCTTAATCAAGAGGCTTTTGCTCTAGATTGGACACAAGCAAGAAGTCATACCTTGGCTGATTCCCGATTTTCCGGACTCGACGATATGGATATGGACTTTCAACTTGAAAGCAATTTGCCTCAGAAACTTGGAGGAGAAACTTCAGGTATGCCCGCCAGTGCTCGTGTAGCTGCTATTACTGCAGCTTATCGTCGTTTGGCAGAATCTTCAACAACTTCCGACGGCGCTTTGGCATTTAAGCGGGATTCCGATGATAATAAAACGGCTGTCGATACCTCTTCCGTTGACAACGCAAATCTGTTGGAAACTATGGAAGAACCTGACCCTGATGATACTGATGCAATTAATAATACAGAGAACAATATTGTTTCTGACGCAATGAACAGGAGAAATCACTTGCAGCAAAGAAAAGCTGGTGTGGAATGTGATCATCCTGATGGACCAATGCACAATGCTTTGGACATGGGTGACATGACTCATGAGCCAGATCCTGATGATACTGACGCTATTGATAGTACAGAGGACAATACTATCGAACAAATGCCCAATGCTGTAGCCATGGGTCGCAGGTCTTATGAGCCAGATCCAGATGATACAGATAACGTTAAAAATGAAGAGAACAATACTATTGAACATATGCCCAATGCTGTAGCCATGGATCACAAGTCTTATGAGCCAGATCCTGATGATACAGATGACATTAAGAATTTAGAGGACAATATTATCGGACAAGCCGGTGGTGCTTTAGCCATGGGTATCATGACTTACGAGCCAGATCCTGATGATGAAGAATTAAGGAGAATCCAAGATCCCGTTACTAAGTTCTGCAGCAGACTTGCCCAAGCTATCCAGATGTTAGGGAACGAGCTTAATCCTGCAGAAGTTATGGTGGTGCAACAAACTTTGTTTAAGATAATCAGGTGAGACTTGTTCTGCTGTGTTGCTTTGTTGTACTTAAGCGGAAATTTTATTTTGAAAACGACAAAAGGTAAATGCTTTTCTCAAAATAATGTTTCCACCAAAATTAATTTTCAAAAAGGGGTCGATCAAATTTTTCCCATCAAAATAGGGTCTATGTAGGTTCGGATTTGATGAGGTCGAGGAGAAAAGCGCCAATTTGCATGGCATGTTTGAATTGGGGAAATAAAAAGAGAAGATATACGGAGTATTATTAAAGGCAGGTAGGGGTGTAGGACACAGCAAAGAAACTTAGAGTAGCTGGTTGTTTTGTGGTAGGTATCAAGGTTCAGAGGTCCAATTCAAATCTCGCATATGTAATTTTTCGCCTAAAATTACAAAATGATATTACATCAGCGGTTGGAATAAGTATTGAATCCAGGCCTCTACAAGACACAAACCTGCAAACCACTAGAGTACAAGCATTGTACTAATGCAATACATAATAGGATTGAATAGCATGGAACACGCCACGCCAAATGCCAAATAGTGTGTCCAGTATAAACACGTCATGCGCCTATGGCGTTTCTCCCAGCTCGTGTACTTCTTACGTGGACTCTATTTTGAAATATAATTTTGAGTCGACCGGGGTACTTCTATTTGCTAGTTTTAAATTTTTTGAACATTATTTCTTAAAAAGATTCCAAAATTTTGTAGTCTGATATAAACTACCGAAAATGGGTTATATTCAAAACTTCCCTTATCCTCTAGTGCTCTGTGGTTTCGCTACTGAATTATGCCTGTTATGTTACAGAAATGTATCTGAAAATCCTAATGAGATGAAGTACAAAAGACTTCGTAAGGTATGTTGATTTTTCTCGCAAAGGTCTTGTTCACTCCAGTTATCCTTTTTTCTTGTAGATATTTTGATTGTTAAGTGTATATTTAGATAGAATTTGACACCTTTTCAAACATTAGGATATAGATACATTTCATGTCCCATGTGATATTATATTTCTGAACATACCAAGTGAAAATTAGGATCGCCTGATGATGCCCACTCCCCACACAAATCCTTATTTGAGACGGTTTCTTGATCAGATTATCATATAAGACTTCCCCATTATTTTAATAATTGGGGTAGATAGCCAGATTTTAGTTAATTGGCTTGTTCTAACGTTATTTATCATGAGGCTGCCTTTCAGGAGAAAGGTGATTTTCTGTAAAATAATAACGAATATTTTGTAACGATCTTGTTTCCTTACAATGATTTAACATTCTTTTTCTTCCATCTCTTTCAACTCTAAAAATTGCAGGCAAATCCCGCATTCCAAAGGAGTATTGCAAATTCTAAAGGTATGGCTTTACTCAGAACAAATGATATCTCATTACTAGAAAATTTACAGCCGTCAGTACTATTTCTCAATTTGTGTGAATAGCATGGCCAGCATCGTTAAATCAAATATTGCTCTTGGTGCAGCTGCACTTGATGTTCTTTCCTTGATTGGTTTCGTCGAAGAAGTTGTTACCGATGAAATGGGAAAGATCGAAACTTACATGGTATTGAAACGAAATGATCCAGGGTTGCTGTGGCTTGCAAAATCTTCCCTTGAAACCGCTTTTGCTAGCTCGTGATGTGTACCAATGAGAGAGATTACCAATTTCCCTAGAAATTTAGCTTACGAGTGGAAAAGTGTGCATAAATATATTTATGTATGTACATTTGCACAATTGTATTTGAAGATAAACAAAGGGTGATTCTCATTCATGGACGAGTTTTACTTTTTTCATGGACGTAAATGACTATAATACTTTTTTTAGTTTAATAATTTCATTTTGATACCCTTCTTTCATTCTCTCCCTATGTTCTTCATCTACTCATTTCTCACCCTAACTACCGTTAGCCACCATCCACCACCCTCACCGCCGCCTATCTTGCACCTCCTTAGACATTCAACAAAAAAAAATACAAAGCATTTAAAAAAAAGAAAAACGAAATGGAAAAATAAAAAAAGTAGAAGACGTAACTCGTGTGTTCATGTACTGCCGGCGGGCCACACAGATTTTTTGGTTTACTCATTTTGTTTGATTTGTTGACTAGCACCGTGCAACACAAATTTTTAACCCTAAATTAATTAGTATAAATCAATTTCTTAATTTGATCTAATTAATAAAATTAAGAATTAGAATGATTAGTTGATTAATACGAGAATTAACATTCACAATTGTGTAATTCGACGGAACGGATTTTATTAATCTTTTGGATTTGATTAATTTTGGGTATGAGAGAATTAGAGAGTTTTTTTTTAAGGCAAAGGGCGTATTATGGAAAAGTAATGAAAAAAAGTCCACGAAAGAGTAAAACCCGTACATGAATGAGCAACTACGTAAACAAAAGGTTACTCTGTAACATAGGGTATATTGAGTTGTAAACTTGTAATTGTATATTGGATATTTTGTCATTTTTATTTCTGTTTTTTTTTTTTTTTTAAATTAATGGAACTAATAAAAACGACTCATTAAACAATGTGAGTTTTGTATGTTGTGAAATAGCATCGGGTCGATGTTATGAACTATTGTCTATTCTCTTCCTAAGGTTGCTAGGAATGTTAATCTTAGGTTTAAGGTTTCAAAATATTCTGTCCGTCTCAGTTATTTGTTAAAATTTTATTTTATTCTTTGTAGAAATTATTTTTAATCAAAGGTAAATAAATGATGGGAGAACGAATGATGTCGTTAAACTAAGGGGTTGCTTTGATAGGGGCAATGTAGTAGCGGTGAAGAGATATTGGTAACAGGTGAGAGGGAGGTAAGGTTAGTGATTATTACTCGTAATTCGCAATTAACTCGAATTATTGTAATGTGACTAATTACGCGCTTCATTAGACAAAAAAATTAACTTGAAATTAGTTATTCCAAAATGAAGCTCATGTATAATAGACAATCGTAAATTGGAGCATGATATCAACGAAATAGGCAAACCAATCCCTAAATCCCTTTCAAAATACGACCTGTATAATCTGCAGAGTATATAGCATCAACATTCCCAAAATAGACCATCAATTTAACCACTTTACACCAGGTGGGATCGACTTGGTCGCAAAATGTAAAACAAGATTGAGATGCTTTCGTGTTTAAAGCAACTTTAACTAAAAGAGGGGCTTTAAAAACGAACACCTAGCCGGGTGGGTCATCAGGCACCGCCCATCGGTATATCCGTGACAGTGGAGTTGGCCTGATTCACTCCTTGGCCTGCTCCAAAGGCAAACTGCTGAGGAACATCCAAAGGACGGTCAAATATGGATGGAGCTGCACTGGTGTTGAACGCTGGTGCAGCAACTGCATCGGTCTTTGTGAAGCCAAAGCTGAAAGAGTCTGTCGTTGGCTGTATTGCTTCGTTTGAACCAAAAATCATCTTCTCATATGCCTGAAGTTGCTCAGAGACGGCTAAATGAAACAAAAAAAAAAAAAAAAAAAAAAAAAAAGGGTCAGAATTGGGGCATTTGTTTTGCACA
>JAYMSF010002623.1:0-10070 GCA_036897335.1 Silene vulgaris
GTTCATACATTATACATGGCCTCGCCAAAGGTTTTTGACTATGTTGTTTCGTACCTTATACATGGCCTTCTTCCGCTGAACTGAACTTATAGGATCTGAACTGAACTGAACTGAACTTATACGATCTGAACTGAACTGAACTTATAGGATCTGAACTGAACTGAACTTATTGGATCTGAAGTGATCTGAAATTAAGTGACTTGAAGTCCAAAAGAACAGGGCCTAAATCCTCCATCTAAAACTACTAATTAAATAAGAAATTTTATTTTAATCACTTTGCATAAATTTTTGTTTAAGCCGGAAGTATCCGTATTAAACTTAAAGTGTGTCAAATAGATATATAAGATAAAAGCATAATGCCTAAATATTAATAAAAAACTTGTACTATCTATGCATATGAAATGCCATTTAACCTATTTTAATCTTAAAGACCGACATATTCGTCTTAAGGGAGAGTAATGGACTTTACTTCACGGCTAAAGCACAAGACACAACAAACAAACAAGAGTTGGAAATTAAAAGTCCTAAATCAAAATTTTGTTTGGGTTTGGGTCCCACAAATGCATCTCAAACATTCTTATATATACATATTTTATGCTCCATGATTTATAAGATATACGGAGTATCTATACCACCAAACTATATTACATATACACAACATATATACTTCCAAATTCCAACAACCTCCTCAAGTCTTCATCCTCCAAATAAACAACCTTCTTAACAAATAACATCCAAGATACACCAATGAAGAAATTCTATGTAGCAATGGCTCTCCTTTTGCTACTATCTACAACATTCATAAATTCAGTAACATGTAGAACGATTCGCAACTTCGAAAACCAAGATCAAAGAGCTCATTATTTAAGTACAACCAAGGTGTCAATAGCAACATTTTCATCATTTGATCACGGCGACATGTTTAAGAAGATGGTTAGAAAGTTGGCTACCACCTTAGCCTCAGGACCCAATCCCAAAGGCCCTGGTCATTAGTCTCGTGTGAATACATGCATACTTCTTTCATTCATTTTATTTCCATACATTTGTTTAAACTAGAATGAATGGAAGAAGTACTTTGTTTTGTTTACATGACATGCTTTTGTATTCGAGTGAATTTTTTGGGCGTGTTGTTTGATTCATTTTATTAAGAGTTTTTTGTCAAAAACTACCTTATATTTAGGAGTATTTGTAAAAAGACTACCTTACATTATTTTTTTTGCTTTTAACTACCTTTGTTTTCTTTATTTTTGTTCAATAACTACCTATGTTGAAAATTTGAAGAGATTTTGCCAGTTTAACGTCATTAGCGTATTCCACATGACTTTGTTGACATTAGACAACAATTATCAACCAGGCCACGACCAACTTGCAATTTAATTTCAGCCAAGCAAAACTTATGTTTATATACTTCAATAATAACTACAAACATTCATTAAAGTTAGGTGTACGTACATCCTGACTTCCTGAAATCGGGACTACGTAAGATTAAATAAAAAAAAAAGTCTTATGAGATAGATTAATGCCGAAAAATTGACCAAATATGGCTAATCTCTTGGCATAGGTAGTTATTGAACAAAAATAAAGAAAGTAAAGGTAGTTAAAAACAAAAAAAATAATGTAAGGTAGTATTTTTACAAATACCCCTAAATATAAGGTAATTTTTGACAAAAAACTCTTTTATTAACTTGAATTATACCTAATTCAAGGTTGCTTATTATTTGTTATCCATGCGGCATGCTCCATGGAAGTTTTGACTCAATTTCATTTATTTATATTCCAATCATTGTTAATTTTCATCTGTGTACTTTCATTGGATTTTGTTTAGTATTGTAATGTTTTTTCTATTCATTTTATTATTTCGTTCCTTTTTTTATTTATTCATCTCTTTTACGCAAATATTTTCCCATATTTATTTTCTTCTCTTTTAGCATCATGTTTTCTTAGCTTTTCACTCTATTTTTCAAATATTCACTGTTTGCCAATAACTTGTTTGATCGATATCACATTTATTATTTTGTATTTGTACAATTGGTCTATTATTGTATTTATTATACGAAATAAATACGAGTTGTGTACAATGACACGTAATTACTCAAATATTTCGTTTTTTTTACAATAATGATATAACGATTTTAGTCGTGAATTTGTGGTTCTAAAACGATGAAAGTTCATCTTCGAATATATGATATTTCGTTAATCTTTATTCTTTTACGGCAATGACATTAATACATTACGTTAATTCTCTTCAATATATATACGTAATTATGTATCCGAGTCATGTATGTATGACCATTTCCTTACGTCTATGGGTCATTTTCTCCACAGCTATACGATCGCCTAATGAATAACGTCCTCTATATAATCTGCAATGTGGCTATTTTAAAAGGGAATCTTGAATTTGTTAAAGTGTCGCTAATGTCGCATGTTAATATGTTATTAAGTTAAGAGACATTAGTTAGCTGTATCTATATATCTTCTCTTAAAATAATTTTCTCATACCAAAATCTATGAAATAAATAATGTATATTGTATAGTCTACGTATGTAATGCTAAAATTAAACTCAACTAGCTTGTTCCACAAAACTATACGCTAGGGATCAAAGGAATTGTGGAAAGGCGTATGTTCCGTGTTCATAATGTGTCGTTCATTTTGACTAAAAAGACATGCATCGGAGTGTGGTCAAGCATTTGGGCCGGATCGGGCCAGTACGGGTAAGGGTGGGTGGACTAGGAACCGGTCTGTATAGGGGACGGGTCATGACGAGTTGGGCTGGGCCTGATGAAGGTGGACCGTAACTGGCCCTTAGTAGGGTTAGTGGGCGGGTCTAGGTCGAAGGTGATGAAGGATGGAGGGACATGGGTATGTTCAAATCGGAAGTTCAAGTCAGTCTTGACATTATTTCAGATTCGTTCACTTGACTAAAAGCTTAATATCTCCGAAAATATGATTAATTTTGGTGTGATTCATGTTTGAAATTAAAGTACATGATGTTAGTTTTCCAACAAGTGGTCTTGGTTAAGTAACAAAGGAGATATGGTCGTTTTAAGTTGAGTTGTCCAAATTATACGCGGGTGATATTAATGGTGCGAACTAAGACAATCAACAAGTGTAAAGATGTGATACAGTATGGAAAGGACAAATAATGAAATTGTGACTCTCCTAAACCGAGTCTAGATTATTATTTTCCTAATTCGAGTCAAGCAAGTTGTTTTCATTTCTTAATAAATTTAGGTAGTTGTTATATTATTTCTTAGATAGTTAAAGCTAATGTTATTAGTATAAATACAGGGCTTGTATCAATTTTATTAATTTAATTTGAGAGATTAATTCAAGTGTCTTACTTGTATTTTATGCTTATAAATTGCAGAGTTCTAAGTTATTTATTTCTTTCTTGCGACATCGAAGTATTCTTGATTCTTCCTTGCAAGGTTCAATTCGTGTGTCTTACTTTATTCCTTGCGAGGGTGAGAGTTTTCAAATATTTATCTTTTATTTTCGTTACAATTCACATATAAAAAACACTACCTTTTTATTTTGGTGCAATTTTATTCTAAAACATTAAAACTTGTGAAAGTTTTACATTAGAGGGCAGGTTCGGGTCTGATTTTCTTGACCCAACCCTAGTTTTGACAGGCTTGTCACCTATGAGTTAGGCGGGCCGGGTGAAAATCGACTTGAGGGATGGGGCTGTCGGGTGATTGAGGGAAGGAGAATGTGTGTTTACTTACGCGTCTTATTTAGTAGTTTTCACCATTTAAATTGTGACTTATTCATTTGTTATGCCGCTGTATTTTTGATTTGAGATTTTGGTTAATCGTATTGTAATCAGTATTTCCTCTTTGGTCCTTTAATAAATATAGTTTAAATAGTTCTTTCATTGTTGACTTGATATGTACTACCTCGGGCAACCAAGATGGTAATTAACCCTTCTCTTTACTTGGGAATGTCTTGCTAAAGGCTCCCGTGTAATACTACATGTTAACCGAAGACGTTATTTGGTGGGATACCCCCTGGAAGAGGTCGATTGAGAGGCTTAAATGACTAGTGCTTAAAGGGATTGAAAGTACTACTCATATCAATAAAGTGCACTTTTTTCCTGCTGGTTATGCATACAAAAGAACTTCACAGTTAAACGTACTTGGCTGGGAGTCGTTTTAGGATGGGTGACCTCCTCGGAAGGTTCTACGGATGCGCATTAGTGATGACAAAATGTGCTGAAAAGGACGCGTGTTGATCTGTGGGCCATGTATACAGCCTGGTGAGCTACTTCGAGTGACCGCTCGATCCCGACCCAAAGTTTGGGTCAGGGTGTTACATCCTGGGTAAATGGGGGTGTTACAAAAGGCCCACCAACGGTCAACTTCCTTCTCTAGAAAATGAGCGACAATGTTAACTTTATACACCTCTTGCACATGGAAGAGCAAAAAATTCTTCTCTATCTTTCTTTTCCACTCGACAAGATAGACATGATCAACCCTCCCTATCATAAGTCTTCGCCTTGCTTCTTGCAAATTTGGGTAACAACGTAAGTGTAGTCACGAGCTTGAGGATGGTTAAGGCCTCCTTGATTGACACTGTTGTTTTGGCGGTCTTAAAGAAGCTGAGTTAGAGCTCGTAGAATAGTATTATCTACATTAGGTGGCCACATCATCTTCATTCCACAAGCAAAAAACAAAGTTAATTCCTAACAAGCAACAAGTAGACTACCAACTTAGATCCTTAAATTTCACACGTCTCTCATTAATTATTCATTGGTTAAGTCACTTAAGAATTGGGGTACACAAATGTGCATAAGGAGCGTTAAAGCTCTTATACCAACTGTAACACAAATATAAACACTCAAATGCAGAAAATTATGGAATTTTAAAACCTTTTAACTTAAAACTGCCTCGGAAAGGGTGCGATCAAGGCGGTGATGTTTTGGTGGTGGTGGTGGTGGTGGGTGATGGTTAGGATGGAGGGTGCTGATGGTGGTGGATGGAGTAGGGTGACAATATATGTATTGGCGGGGGGAGAAAGGAACACAAACGTACAAAGTGTCGGTAAATGAATTGGTACACGTGATAAATTGATATGTTTAATGCCTATTACCACTTTATATTTTGTTGTAATAAGAGTTATTCACCGCCCTGAAGGCTTTCGTTATCAGGATCCATATTAATATTATATTTATGAAATTTAACTTACCCAAATCATCGATGTGTATAGTTGAAGTCAATTTTCCCCTTATGTAGACATTGAAATAGCAGCCCAAATAGATGTTAGAAAGGTGATGTTGGAGCCCGACTCGTTGGATCTTATTACTCCTCTTAGTAATCGTGCTGCCCCAACAACTATTTCGGTTATGTTATCTCTAGATTCTGAAAATGGGAGCAAGTTTCGAGTCATTTATTTGTGGTTTAGTTAAGCAAGGTGGTAATATGAGACGACTTATTGCTTGTATGACTCATTATGTTCCGTTAGATTTTATGGATGCACACCCTGAATGTGCTAGGTGATGTAATAAACCTTTTCCTAAAAGGAAAGAATTTCAACATTTGGCAAATAGCTTAGTTGGTAATAACTTGGTATAGTGACGAGAAGTGGTACTTGATAGTCACGAAATGGGTTCCCTTCCCTAAAAAATTGTAGAATTAAAATTTCCCTTGTACTTCGACAATTACCAATTGCATACGCTGATCCGCCTATGTTTATTGAGGTTAAGCACATGCCAAGTAGTTTAGTTGGTATAGTGACGAGAAGTGGTACTTGATAGTCATCAGTCTTGTTTCACGCGGTTTGAAATAAGACGGACCAAATGTCACCATTTTTTAAAAGAATGTAACCATTTAACGACAAAATGTTATAACTAAAGTTCCCACTTTTTACCCTGAAAATGATGGTAATATTTTATCAGAAAATAGTAACATTTTATCGTAAAATGACAATATTTTGTCTGTCTTATTTCAGACGGGAAAAAACCCGTCTGAAATAGGAATTTGCGGATAGTCATGAAATGGGTCTCTTTCCGATTTGTGGCTCCCGCATTTTTATTGAGTTGAATCAGTTTCTAATTTACTACTCCCTCCGTCCCGGACTCCCGGTCAATTGTTGTCCTTTGGCTTTGGCATAAAAAGCAAGGAAAGAGGAGGATGGTAATTATAAGATGACAAGTAGACCAAATTAAATAGTACGTATGAAAAATCAAATTGCTCGTCAAATGTAATCCTAAAATAGAAAGGACAATATTGGACTGAGAAACTAAATAAGACAACAAATGACCGAGACAGAGGTATTATTTGTTTTTCGGCAATTACCAAGTGAGACAGTGACCGTCCTCACTTTGTTACACGACTTACACCCCGAACCTTGGTTATTTCTCCACCGTGACCTCTTGTCCTTAACCCCATAACAAAATGAGGAATTCTAAGTACGATTCCGGTGGCGACGCTGCCACCGCCATCGACATTTCCCCTCCGCCATCGCCATCGCCACCGCCACCGCCACCGCCGCCGAGTGTTTATGAAGAAGGAGAAGCTGTCATTGCTAATCACAAAGGCTATTTCTACTTAGCCAAAGTATTTTCTCTACTCTCTCCTCTTTTTGCTTTCAATTCCTTCCTATTTTAATCTCTTTATTTAATGCATGCTTTGTAATTGATTAATATAATTGCGATTCATCTTCCCCAACCTTATTATTAGTGAATTATCGGTGCGGTCTGCGGATATGCTTTGTAGAATTGTAGCGGAGAGTACTGATCCAATGTGGTTATAGGTTTAGCATTACAAATGTATCGAAACGCCGAATAGGAAGTTCGTCTTTTTGAAAGCTGACAGATTATTTTGAGGATATGTTCATTTCAGTAAACCCTTGATATGTGGACTTGAGAAATTATTGAGAGAAAGAGGTGAAGAGTATCGTTATTACTGTTTGTGTAATAATCTTTCTAGAGGTGACCGTTTCGTTTGTTAAATTAGGGGAGAGTGATAAATTAGGGCAGATATGGGTTGTAGGGGAGACTGATCGAGGATACTGATCTGATGTAGTTGCAGTTGTAATTGATTATGGTAGCATGTCCATTGAGTAAATTTTAAGGACGTAGCGGAAGTTCCTCTTTGTGAAAGCTGACAACTTATTTTTGAGTGGTGATTAGTCGGTTTGGACTTTACAAACCAAATCCAATGTGGTAATATGTTTAGCATTACAAATGTATCGGAATGCCGTATATGAAGTTCGTCTTTTTGAAAGCTGGCTACTTATTTTGAGGATATGTTCATTCCAGTAAACCCTTGATATGTGGACTTGAGAAATTTAATGAGAGGAAGAGGTGAAGAGTATCGTTATTGCTGTTTGTGTAATAATCTTTCTAGAGGTGACTGTTTCGTTTGTTCAATTAGGGGAGAGTGATAAATTAGGGCAGATATGGTTTGTAGGGGAGACTGATCGAGATTCGAGATTACTGACTTGATGTAGGCATGTAGCCACAGTTGCTATCTATTGTGGACATGGTAATATGTCCATTGAGTGAATTTTAAGGACGTAGCGGAAGTTCTTCTTTGTAAAAGCTGACAACTTATTTTTTGAGTGGTGATTAGTTTATGTTCATTTCAATAAAATCTTAGAGTGATCCTTTTACAAGATCGTGGAGTGACGGCCAATGAAATTTAAATGAGAAATGGGTGAAGAGTATCGTTGTGAATATTGAATGCTATAGTTATGCAAGTTTTTAATAAGTCGCTAATGAGTTTGGATCTTGTTCTTCATCCGCTTTCATCTGCTCAATTTTTGTTTTCGAGTTTTTCAAATTCCCTTCTGAGAGTGTGGTAAGAAAGCCTTTCCAGTAATTTATGGTTCGATAGTTTGGTGAGTCCTTAACTTGACGACAATTACAACATCGTTACCTTAGTGCCTCAAGGGCACCCGGTAATGGTGCGATAAAGGTTGTTCTCATAGAGCAGTAGGCCTTTTCATCCATAACCTAACATTAATTAAAGAATATTAAAGTGGGGGATTTTTTCTATTAGGATCAGATCAATTAAACACTTTTATCTGTTTGAGAAATAGTTCTTCAACCGTAAACTGGAATCAATCTTGTATCAATTTTTCTAATTACTTTGGCCAAAAAATTTATTGGCAGCCATTTTAAATTCAACGAACGAGGTAAGTAGTAGGCTTGCATTTGTTGATTCTGCTTCCCCTATAATTGTCGTCACGCTTTCCTCAAACTTCGTCCTTTTGGAGTAGTTGTATTCAGATGCTTTCCGCACAAATATGGCTCTGAAGTATAGTTTCCCCCGCCCCTCCCTCCGTTTTTAGCAATGTTATCTCGTTAAGCAGCTGAGGTAGCTACCTTCATATTCAGCTTTCTTATTCTGCTTTGCTAGGTCGAAAAAATTAAATTTAACAAGGACTGGAAGTATCTAATTCATTACATTGTAAGTATCTTCTGTACCGACTCATTTTTTTAGTTATTTTTGGTCTGATTTTTCTTCAAGATAGTTTAACTTGCTATAAGAGCCTTAATTCTTATTGTGTTCTTTTTGTCGTTTTGTAGGGATGGAACAAAAGGCAAGTATACAACACTTCAATCTTTTAAAGCTGCGACAATTTCAGTGTTCTTACCTTTTCGAAACATCTCAGATGCTCGTCGAATTTGGAGTCCCCTATTGACCAACAATTTAATAAGTACTTTATTTATCTCTTTCAAATTTAGATGGATATTGATTGATGCAATAGGGCACAAGTCGAAATTCAGTCATTGATAATTTGGGTAACGTGAAATATTTTTCGACGACATTTATTTATGATTAAATAACAACAGCCTTTGCTTTTGCTTATTTGGAATTTTGGATTAGATCTGGTAGGAAGTGGGAAAACTGAGATAAGAGGTAAGAGCATTTAGTCTTTGAAAGAACGGCTTTTGTTTCTATATGGGCTATTCTCAAATTTCTTGTAATGTCTTAGTTACAGATTAATTGGATAAATGATGAGGGAAAGTCCTACTTGTCTTGTTTGGAGATCAATTTGATATAAAGTGATGGAAGGAAATAAGTTGGGGATAGGATCAAATTTTCCTTCTGCCTTAGTAAACCCTGTACTTTAGTACTATACTACTATATTATCCTGCCTTGTTACTTTTTTTATCTTCCTTTCTCATTCCCTGTCTCTTAGGTTTTATGCTTTGTCGCATCGCAGTTTCTAGCTTCACCAATCCATTATCTACTCCCTTTGTCTCCTTCCTCTTCTCTTCCTCCTTCTCTCCTTCAGGCTTCATCCCAAATTGTGATCCAAAGTTCCAGACACGGTGCTAATTCCTTTTCTAAACTCTGCTTTTTCGTGTTTAATGTTCTGTAGTGAACAATCAGGATGCTTGTCGTAGACTCCACAAGACCACAACCTAGGTTTCCATCGTACAGCTAGCGTGAAATATTAAATTCTTCGTTAGTCATCTGCCAATAAAAAAGGGCTTTGCAGGAAAACATCACATAGAATGGCTTCTCAAACTTTTCTTTGTGGTAGAAGATTCATGATAGGTAGTTCAAATGTGGCAATACGCCTATTATATTGGATATCAATCTCCTTCCAGGTAGTGCCTGCTGTCCCCCTGTTACTTTTTATTGAGATCTTGGTGCGGTTTTAATAAATTTAAATAGGTGGTAAAAGAGTATCTATTTTGATATTCATAAAGATATAGTATGCCTTGTAAATGCCATCCCTGATCCCTCACAAACCTACCATAACTCTCTTCTGTTATGGTGTTTGGGACTGACATTGAATGTCATTACAATTACTTGTGAGCTAAAAGAATATCTGGGAATGTCTGATTGTATCATGAAATCGTTCCTTGTATCTGTTACTTTGGGTAGTATCCGAATCCGATGCTTTTTAATTAACATGGAGAGCACCTCTGACTATTGATGTTGTGCTGGTACATCGGTACCTCATGTTTCTGATACTTGGGAATAGGGATACATGAGATTAAAAATATATGCTTACGGTTGGAATATGGATTCAACATTTGTATGTCTGATACTTTATTTTTTGAACAAAAAAAAAGTTATCTGACATCAGATACTTGTCTTTCTTCAAA
>JAYMSF010002624.1:0-10070 GCA_036897335.1 Silene vulgaris
GTGCACATTCTTAAACCTAGGGGTACCACGTGAATTAAGCCAAACCTCAGGGGTACCACGTGAATTATCCCTTAATTAAAAGTGAGATCAGTTTCTAGGTCGACCGCCACCTTGTATAATAATCTTGATGTGACCGTACTTAATTCCTGAAAAAATAAAATAGATTTCTAAGAAGAAAAGAAAATATGCAATCAAACTACATCAATCGTACAACATCAATGATCAAGCGATTCAAGCATAGGGAACAATATACGAAGTATATAATAACATAACAAAAAGATATACGGAGTAATAAAGAAGTAATTGAAACACGGAAGCAAAGAAGAAAAACATACCATAAATTACAAAATAAGGAGAATATATATACCCACAAATAAGATAGGATTGTAGAGTTGTAATGCACTTAGAATTGTAGCTATTATAATGCAATGGTTTCTTACAAAAATCAATTTGACCGTAGTTTACGAATGCTAGAGTTGTACTTGAATTTAACTCCTATTCCAATATTTTACCTTTTCCTATCTTTATTTTGAAACCTCTTATTCTATTCTTTAACCAATCACATCGCTTAAAAAAAGCTTCCTTTAATAATATAGATAGATATTGATTAAGTCAAGTCAGATCCATTTGATTCAGTACAATTCAGTTTAGCAAAATCCAGTTCAAAAAACATGGATTAATTATATTTACTTTTTCCAAAATTCCAAAAAGGCCCTAAAAAAATGGTGGATGCCAGCAAAACCAACGAAAAAGCCCATCAAATATCACAAGTTTGAAAACAAGTAGACCAAAACTTGAACTTCTGCCTGTACTCTCTTCTTCTTTTCCTCCCAACATATCATTTCAATTTTTGAAAATCACCCAAAAAAATGGCAAGAAAACCAGAAGAAGAATACGATTACTTATTCAAAGTAGTACTAATTGGAGATTCAGGTGTCGGCAAATCTAATCTTCTCTCTCGTTTTACTCGCAATGAATTTTGTTTGGAGTCTAAATCTACTATTGGTGTTGAATTCGCTACTCGTACTCTTCAGGTTCGTCTTTTTTAATTTTTCGTAAGACGGTTTTATGCTAATATTGTGTTAGACGGATCCCGACTACCTAGAAAATAATATTACACCTGGATCTTAAAAAGTAGGAGTATAGTGGTTACTAAAAGGATATATACTTGTGTAAAACCGCTTTATACAAGTATTTGTGATTTGTGAACTGTAACAGTCTGAAAGTAACTGTTAATTCGGCGAAATTTACTAGATTTTTATCTGGGTTGAACACATATATTATAATATACTCGTGTAAAACCGCTTTATGCAAGTATTTATGGTTTGTGAACTGTAAGAGTCCGAAAGTTTGAATTTTTTTCATGTGGGTAACTGTTAATTTGGCGAATTTTGCTAGTTTTTTTTATCTGGGTTGAACTCAATTTTGATAATCTTCATCTGGGTTCGTTTGATTTGCGTTTTTATATGGTTATTTGTGTTAAAGTAGTTGTTTTTGTAATTGATGTGAGAATTTTGAGATTCGATATTGAAAAAAGAATTGATCTTTGATCTGGTCTTGGTTGGTGAAGTCCATGTGAATTGTTCTATTCGTGTGAATTCGACGTCGTTTCGTGTTGGATATGGTGTTCAACATTTGGTTCAACTGCTGGTGTTAAAAGTTGTACTTTTATGTATGATATATCAAGTTGAGTGTTAAGTTTGACACAGTCATATTTGCCCTCAACTTGAAATTTTAAATTTATGGGGGTTGTTGAATATGGAGTAACAATGTAAGGATTGGGATTTATCAACCTAATCGAAATCTACCAGATCTGTTTTAATTAAATCGAGTCTGAGCAAATAATCGATTCTGAGTTCGACCTAAGGGATATTGTGGAAGTTATGTTAATGAACTTGATGGTTGAGGTGATGCTTGTTGCATATCCTGGGATCTCGTGTTAGCGTTGGAGTGACATTAGTAGAAACAGTTTGTGCTTGATACCACATACGCAAGATGATATCTTCGTAACCTTACTGTGGTCGTGCTGATGGCATAATGCCAATCACCAGGCGACCGATTGCCCTGAAATAAAGGAAGTGGGTACATACTTACACGAGGATTGAAAATTTGAAATTACAAAATTTTATAGAGATAATTTTGGTTGTCTTGACGGGGATCTTTTTATTTGTTTGTAGTTGTATATGTCCTATTTTTGTAGATTAGATGTATATTGTTTCTCAAAGAAACACATATCAACTACAAGAACTTTTATTCTGACCAAAACATCGAACGATAAGGATGGGTATTTTGGGAAGAGGTCTTCTGTAAGGTCGTTTCGTTTTACAATAAAAAAAAAAAACATCACTTAAGTACACTTATATCCTTAATGTAAGTTATGGGTAGTTACTGAAATTGGTTTACAAGGATACTGTAGTCATTTGCATGTGGTTTTAATCAAATGTAAAACCGCCTTGCACAAGTATTTGGTGGACAGTCAGATAACAGTGTTCTATCCGGTAGGCAATGATGTTATTTATCATAACAGGAAAAGATATTGCTGGAGTAGTTTTTTCCTATCTTCAACGTGGATTGCTGCTTGTTTGGGCCTTGCAAAAATGTTAGATTAGCTTGTTTTCAGGAATGTCTTTAGCAATCAAGAACTGAGGGAATGACCACATGCATGAGAAAATATTTACATCTATCATGCTCATTTACTGAGCGGATAGCCATGTGCTATACTGAATCTCCTTGAAAGAGGCTTGCTTCAAATGCTTGTTTGACCCCAATTATCTTCCCGGTTTCTATATTAGAATTCAAGATTCTGGCATACTGATATCTTTTGTATGAAACTTGCTCCAACTCTAGTGAAAGACTCCATATTAAGATTCTCACAAATTGTTTGTATAGGTTGTGTCATTAGTAAGATAAACCCGTCACTGTTAGCCCAAATCAAAAAGTCATTGACCATTACCAGTTCTTATAACGTGCAATGATTACTATATGCTTTATATTTATTCTTGATACAAATGACCATTATAAAGTAGGCTGTCATGGCTGGTTTCATGCTATAGCCTATGGGAACGTCTCATACGAGAATAGCTCTAAGATGCTTTAGCAGCTCTCGGTTAGCTTGCCATGAAGAAAAGCTCACGGTCACCAAGACATTTTACATTTTGTGTTCAGTTTAACTTAGTGCACTTTTTGACTTCAGATTGCACTGATCGACTGTTTTAAGCTTCTAGTCTAACCTTGTACTGTGTGACTGTTTCTGATTGCATGATAGGTCGAAGGACGAACTGTGAAGGCTCAGATATGGGACACGGCTGGTCAGGAGCGATACAGGGCCATCACAAGCGCCTACTACAGGGGTGCCCTGGGAGCTCTTCTAGTATATGATGTGACCAAGCCTACAACGTTTGACAACGTAAGCAGGTGGCTCAAAGAACTCAGAGACCATGCCGATGCCAACATAGTGATCATGCTTATTGGTAACAAGACTGATCTCAAGCATCTCCGAGCTGTTGCCACTGAGGATGCTCAGAGTTTCGCTGAAAAAGAGGGACTTTCTTTCATAGAGACATCTGCCCTGGAGGCTATTAATGTTGAAAAGGCCTTCCAAACCATTCTCTCTGAGATATACCGAATTATTAGCAAAAAATCGCTCTCGTCTGGTGACCAAGCCCCGGCAAGCCTTGGGGGAGGACAAACTATCGATGTTGGGACAACAGCTGAGCCTGTTACGAAGAAGCCTTGTTGTTCATCTTAGGAGGAATTCACGTGGTTAGTGATTTCCACTTGTGAAAATTGTTTTGAGTCGTGTTTGGGTTGAGCCGTTAAGTAAAGGTTGTTATCAACTGTCCAAGACTGAAGTATGTGCTACTGTGAATGAGTGATCTTGTATTTTCCATCTCTGTATGGTTATCTCTGTATGATTCCCGATCATTATCAATTCAACGGATCTATCGATTCAATGTAATTGAAGAGAGAAGTAAAATGTCTCAAAGCAGAGGAAACTTTCAAATGCTGCTAAATTCATGAGTGGTGGCCTATGGGCACCTCTAATGAAGCTGGCAACTGCAAAATGTGCCTATTTACTGACATGCTAAATTTAGTGTAAAGCGTTGCCTTTGTATAAGATAAAGGGGTAGGTGGGTTTGGTTGCATACTTGCATGTGTGACTGTGTGAGGACAATGCTAGTTTGAATCGGGTCAAGGTTAGAATACGATGGGATCCTAAACCCGATCCTATGCTTTGCTTGGCATGTGATTTCCTTGAGGGAAATCGATTTTTCTTTTTACATTTTTACTCTCGACCGTCATTTTCCTCCAATAACCCAAGGCGTGAAGTTGGGAAGTAATATTTTATCACGAGGATAAATAAATAATTAGAGGTGTAACTGCTCCAGCCGAGCATGAACTCACCTATGATCGATCAATCAACCTCGGATCATATTATAAAAGTCAAGCTCGAGCCCAAGAGCCGAGTTGAGCTTTGTTTGAGCACATTTTTTTCGCACATTATGTAAATCGTAATATAATTTTTAAGTTAAAAATACGAATTCAAACTAGTTTTTTTTCTTCTTTATCAACTAAAAATTACACTCGATATGTTATTTTCTTTTCTAAACTAATATGTTACCATAATATAATTAATAAAAAGTAAGTTGCATTAATTTAAATAAAAGAAAAAAACTCTATCTCAAACGATCTTCAGAGCTGAGCATTCCCGAGCTCGAACTTAGTTTGGCCTATCTCGGGCCAATCTTTGATCAAGCCAATTTTGAGGGCTTATCGAGCTGGCTCTCAACTCATTTACAACCGTAGGGGTAAATAAGGGTAATACCTCCCCAATACCAGCTTTTTTTTTACCTTCCACCACCACCGTTGACCACCTCTTTCGAACACCTAACACTTGCTTTGACTTCCATTACTCCCAGTCCCTAGTAATAATCACATACACATCCCATCAAGTGAATCCGAGTATGTTTTAATCTAGCAATCGACGCGCAGACTAGAGCTTTTGGAGTGGTATTCTTCCAAGATTTTGTTTCTAGATTCAAGTGTGTATATCTTTAGTGCCATCACTAGTTATTGCGTGAGAAGGTCTTACCCTGTGAGACGGTCCCTTTGTTTAAAAATACAACTCATGTATTATTAAGATTAAATGAGTATTTTTCTTACAAAAACAGACCATCTAACGGTGTAAGACTGTCTTCCTCTATAATTTGTGTAGTGCTATACTCGGTGATACACACACCTGTACTAGGATCCCAAAACTATAAATCAAATAGGTTCCAACGACGAAACCAGTTGGTTAACCAGTAAATACTGGATTAAATTCATCACATAAAAATAATCTGACTGAAGTATATACACAAAGGTGTCAACATATTGACAAAAATCTCACATCACTTCTTCGACATATTGCCAAATCTTCAACAAACATGTACATAGCCATCTCTATTATGTATATAGTTAATCACCATACCCGTGGCTGTTTAAATTACAACAATCAACAAGAAAAAAGGACCAGATGTTCCCGGATGCCACCGACGTTCTTAAAAACTGGCCTTTAGAATCTTCCTAGTAAAAAAATTCCTGCAAGAATAGCACATTGGTAAACAGAATTGAATACCAAGAAAATGTCAAGGGAAGAAGTACAATATCCTCCACTACAACACGGCAGATGAAATGCTTTACATAAAATGATATGCAGTGTAGTTAAAATTTTAACTGGTCGTAAACAAAATGTTTTCAGGAAATAAAGCTCCAAATTACTTGACTACGTGTATTTACCACTCAATAATACCATAATGTATGCCCCGTAACTCCAGAAAAAAAATAGTTCACCCTAAAATACCTTATGGAACCCTAAATTGCACCCTAGGTGTAAAATTCCAATTGTTACCTAAAGTAACTACAGCAGCAAGGCTGAATGGTTTTCTAAATGAATAGTACGTACTACTTATAGCATTATAAGCTGATTTTGGTTTAGGTTTGTCAACTTTGTAAGATAAATTTCAAAACCTGATAATAATTGGATTTTGAACATCCATAAAATAAATATCAATGCAATGCCAGTGAGTAACCGCATATCCACAATGAGAACAAGATATCAATATGATGGCAGTGGGTAAACTAGTTCAACAAGGAGTAATTTATTCCAGGGTTCAGAGGCAAAAGAGGTCAGCAACGGACCTGAATTTCGAAAGGTATGAATGAAATGGTTAATCTCTAAGACCCAGTTCCACCTCCAGCTCATCATCCTCCTCAAACAACTTGAGAAGACGGGCATACTGTTCTTCTCGCTTCTTCTTTTGCCATAGCTTAAAAAGGAAAAAGGCAAAAAGCACTACTGCAGCAACAGCAAGGCATATGATGGCTACCGTGGTCCCGCTACCACCACTGTGTGTCTTTCCGTTATCATTGTTTTCATTTTTAGAGCTTGGCGTGTCGTTTGATAAACCTGACATAGTAACATAAAGCGTAACCACAACAAAGAGACATATAAGGTCATGAACCCTACATAAAAATAAATTGGGCAAATGGAAAACTTTTAGAACACTCTTCCCAACATAAGCAGCAAATATACTATTCATCTAACAGCTCACTTGTGATTTCATTGAAAAATCAATTTACATAATATTTTTTTTTATAATTTATGTATATATTTATTTTTTCATAGTTGTACTAGTCAATGACGGTATCGAATGCTGATTCATGACAGTTATCCCCAAATAATTTGTTATAGGAATGCGAGAGTACAATTTCTTAAGTGTAAATTAGAAAGGACGCTAATCTCATTTCTCCGGAACTGGTTAAGTGTGTGAATATGCATTTACCACGGTATTTTTGAAAATGCATAAAGAAACAATCGGTAAACTCCAATATTTCGAGTAAATAAGAGAAGGTATCAGCTATTTTTGATAAAAGGAAAAAAAAAATAATAAACACAAAACGAGAGAATGGTGAAGGAAGAGAGCTATAGAAGGGGAACTATAAACCGTTTCGAAGATGATGTAATCTCAGACATGGGGATGATCTCTATCAACTAAGTGCATCATTCATTGTGAAACTTCCTAACCCATCACAAATTAATCTATCACCCTGCCTCAATAATGTGATAGAACTTGATTTACTACCAAAGAGCTAGAGCTTCAAATGATACAAAACGTTCAAACCAACTAGGCAAAGAAATACTTTCAGATTATACCACTTGCGTAACGAGTGCTCAGAAGTCAAAGTATAGAACTTTCTAATCCCTTGCCAGTTGCCATTATAAATCAACGCCCACTTTAGTCTCTAATTCTTACGAGCCAGGGTTTGTTAGAACTTAAAAGGGTCAGTGGCACAATCATCAGCATCTTTATATCCAAACATCACTGACCTAGAAGACCATTATAGAACTACTGTAACAGAATGAAGTTCCAAAAAAGAACAAATGAAGCAAAATAGAGGGGAAAAAAGAAAGACAAAATGAAGCTCCAAAGAAAACACAATTAGTGGAATAAAGAGAATATAAAGTTTGTGACAAAAACGAGGTATATTAGAGGAAAAAGAAGAGAAGATAATATTGGGTTAAAAAATATGCAGATTAGATGTTTAAAAGAAAAGAAAAATGAGGTAAATGGAGGAAAAAAAAGAAGACAGATTAAAATTAGGCCAAAAAAAAGAGCAGTTTATCAACAAATATAAAATTATAATATCTAGTGAAATAAATGAGGTAGACAAGAGGAATAAAAGATTCAAATTAGATTGATGAAAGAAGATATTAAAATCGTGGGAAATAAAGTTAATAGAATAAAGAATAAAACAACAATTATGGAAGAAAATGAGATAAAAAAAGAACCAAAAAAAAGGGAAATGAAATTGGGGAATAAAGACAAATAAAGATTACAAAATAAATTTGAGAAAAAGTTATGAGAATTAGAGAATAAAAAAGAAGACAATTTGAAATTAAGGGAAAGAACACTAAGGTGAAAAGTCATGTTCCACTGTTCCAGGCACAGATATGCAATCCCCTATGGACAGCACAAACAAATACAAGACAGATAGCACCAACTAATTCTATTACCACACCGAAACGCCTGAATAATAGTCGTAATCATAGTCTCAATTGTCACGCCAAATAAGTGCTCAAGGCATCGATCAGTGCTATATTCTGCCACCAAAGGATACTTAAAAAATACTGTATTAAACAACAGCCAACAGGTATGGCATCCATCCTCAAAAGTCCATGAGATACAGGCATTTTGGGCCTGGAGACAAAGCTGAAGATATTCAGGTAAGGCCTCCTAAAAGAGCATGCCATTTGATGCCTATAACCCAAGAAGGTAAGTCTAAATGGAGATGTAAATAAGCATCTACTCCATATCTATTAGCATATGTCGGAAAATGCAGCAAGTCATCAAGTGCCATCATTAATACACCATCTTACAAGGTTGTCGTAGGCACTATTATCCAGCTAAAGCTTCTCAAGGATCTCAAAAGATTTCAAATAAACACCAAGCCGGGATCTTCCGAGATATCAATAGTTCATATGGTAAAATGCAGTTCACCTATTGTAATATAATATCCCGCAAACATTCAACTGCAAACAGGCAATATTCTCTGATGATGGAATCCCAAAATCATCACTCCCAAATCTTCAATATAGTTCTTACTAAATACACAAAACCACATCTCCAAAACCGCCTCGCATTCTATTAACTCCCCCTCAAATAAAAACCATTGAACATCATAATCATCATGATCAAACAAACTTAATAATGGTCATTTATGATTATCATCATCATTATCACCATTCGCTTTCTCTCTTAAATTAGTTTGATCATGATATCCATTATGCTGTTGGTTTTCTTGAATTATGATATAACCCATTTCCCAAAAGCTATTATAATCGCGTAAAATTACAACTTCAAAAATCACTAGAACTACAATCAATAGAGTCTCGATTATATATGATCTGATTATAATTATAATTCCGTATTTCACAGATAAAAAATAAAATATACAAACATGAGATCGAGCTGAGCGCGAGCCTAGGGTTAAGACTAATAATCCTAGCTACAACTCAATTAAAAATAATAATAAACTAAAAATCCTAGCTAAAACTCAATTAAAAATAACAAATTAGGTTAAGAATTTCAAATTCAATTTGAATTCAATAAAATATACGAACATCAGATCAAGAAAGAAGCATATAATAATCATGTAGAGTGATTGCAGCAGAACAAAATTAGGTTAACCCTAATTTTGAGAAATTGAAAGTTGAAAAATGAAAAATGAAAACAAACCTGGCGAAAAAAGAAGGGATAAGGAAGAAAGGAAGAAGAAAAAGCGAATTGGAAAGGATGTCGAAGATGAAGATGAAGATGAAGAAATGAGAGGCATGGCGATGCTCACCTTTCCTCAAAATTGATCTCTTTTATTCAGAACAACAAAGAAAGAAAGAAAATAAGGAAGAAAGAGTAAATGTGAATGTGATTGGGATTTGGTACTAGACTACTAGGTAGGGGGTTGGCCGGTTGGGTCATTGCTTATGGAGTTATGGTTGGGGGGTCATACTCATGATTCATGAGGTAATATGCTCATGAGTTTAAGACGGAATGAAACGGAATGGATTAAAATATTCACAAATTCTCATTTTTGACGGATAAAATCCGTCACAAGCTTATGACGTGAGACATAAAAGTAAGTGGGGGGAGTAAGTGGGAGAGCTTGTGACCGTCACAAGCAAGACGGGTTGTAAAATATTTTGGAAATAGGGGTGGTAAAGAGTTGAGGAGTTATGCGTGAGGTTGGGGTTAAGCTACGAGGACGACTCAGTTGGCTTGAGCTTGAGAGTACCAAATGGATTATGATATTTTATATTGTATTATTATTGTAGACGTATTGGTTGGTATCTAAAATATATAAAAGCCAGGTTTTTCTTTGGTTTCCTATTGGTCGATGAGTTTTAGAAAATTGGATGCATGTGGGTCCCCCCATGTTTTATGTACCATTTAATTACTCTCTCTCTCCCTTCTCTCCTCAACAACTCAACGTAAAAATTACAGAATACTACTTCCTCCATTCCAATGAATTCT
>JAYMSF010002625.1:0-10069 GCA_036897335.1 Silene vulgaris
TAATGTATAATTTTAGTTTTGTAATATATTTGATATTAAATTTAGATAAATGAAGATCAAATTTGAGCATATGACTATAACTATTCTCATTTCTCACCGAAAACGATCTTTTAATCGATCTCTTTTGAATTTTAATCCTCGTCTAACCTATAACATGTTTAGGCGCGTGTCCGACGAGTGTCAGGTGTCCGAGTATCTGACACGGTACGGCTAGTTTGGAGGAGGGTCCGTGCTACCTAGCCCGCCACTAGTTCCTAACTCCGTATCATAATTACTCGAAACCCGAAACTCGAAACAGGTCGGAGTTACCCAATTACCCTCTCAATTGATACCTCGGCAAGTTCATTGTCAATAAAGGAAACAAAAACAAAACTTAAGTATTGGAATCGCCATTAATTTACATTGCTGAAGCTCAAAGTCACCTGCTTTAATTCTCCTCCCTTTCTCCTCTTCATTGTTATCTTCTTCCAAAACTACACATTCCAATACCTTTCACAGTTTTAGGGTATGAACACCAATATCCCTCTTTTTTTCTGTATTTAATTTGGAAATTTTTATTTCTTATTCTGTTAATTTGATGCTTTTAGTATTTATATTCAACATGCACTACTTTATTCTTCGTTAATTTGTCTTGTAATGGTGTTTAACTATGATTTATTGGCATAAATGAGCTGTTTTTTTATCTCTAATTTATTAATTTTGGCACATTTAGGACAATTTAGCTGCGTATTATACATTTTATGGTAAATTACTGAGATGGGTGGTTGTTTTTTTAGTTCCTTTGATGTAATTTGGCTAATGAAAGAACATTTTTGTCAAATAATGAATTACGCTGCCGTCTCGGTCATTTGTTTAACTTTTATGTTCATTGTGAGGGGTATTTTAATCAAAGGTAAACAAATGATTAGGACGGATGGAGTCATTTAGTAAAAGTGGAAGTTTTTATTTTTCTTCATTTTTGTAGGTTTTCGGGTTAGCAATTGCTTTTTATTCAGCTTGAAGCAAAGTTGCATTTAATAGTTGAAGATTTGTATAGTTGTGTTTCAGTGGGATCGATAAAGGAAATGAATCCCTCTTGCAATGTTCCCAAATTCGGGGTTTATTGATATTGCATTAGATTGATGCTTGTATTAGTTGTATAATAGTACTATTAATTCTCGAGTTTCAATCACACAAAGTTTAATGTTGAGGAATTGTGATTTTAATATGCGCCCAAAGGCGTTAAATTAGTTTTTAGAGGTTGCTCAGGAAAAAGATTTTTTCTTTGCTAGGGCTAGGAATTTAGGATGTTTCCGTCTGACCTCTCTAGACGCACACTATCAAGACTCTCACGGTGTTGTTGCTTTTATTGTAACGTGGTTAATTAATTCACCTTAAAGGTTTACATTCTTGACAAGCAATGGTGTGTTGGCATTGGATTGGTGTTAGTAGTTAGAAGTTTGAGGAAAGTGCATTTGTTTTTCATGGTTTAAATGTTTCAATTTCATGGTGATATATGTTAAATTTTGGATACACTCATGGGTATTATAATGCAATATCGGTCGCGATTGCAAACTCAGGGACTTTGGCTATTGCGGATGTAATGTAGAGGCCGCGGATACCTAATGCATTAAATTTCCACGTCGCCTTTAGATCTATATTTGAGTTGATTTTCCATATTTGTAGTCTATCTTCTTTATCTGGTGTCTTTTTTTTCGTTCCTCAAATACATCCAGCATTTTGAGAAACAGAAACGCCTCCCAAACTCTTTTACCGAATATAATGGTTGTCATACATTAAGTGATGGTAATAATGTTGATTTATTGCAATATTTTGGTTATCTGGTGACATGGCCAAAATATCGGCGTTTTAATGGGAAATAATGTAACGGCATGGGATTCTGTACCATAAAGGCGTTGCATGAAGAAGGGGATTATAATACCATTTATGGCGTAGATAAGGAAATATTGTGCTTTATAGGCGTATGTGCAGTCCTTTAACGCAGTCCTTTAATGGAAAAACTTGGTATTATCAGCTTCTGCGGTTGTATCCATGAAGCAGTTGTAGTTTCCATTTTCTGGTTATGATGCTTATGGTAGATTAGTTACTGGATATTGAGTATCTATTATTGCTGTTTATTGTTTTAAATCTTCCAAAAATGTGCGAAGTTTGTACTGGAGAGGCAGTGATGCAATATAACAGATGTTTCTGCCTTCTGGTATAATTTTGAATCCTGGAGTGCAGGTCATGTAGATGTTGTGAATTAATTTTCTTGATATTCTTAGGCTACTAGGTCTACTTGTAAGTTTAACAGCAAAGTCCATAAGGGACTAAGCATGCATTAGGTGGATGTGGACTATTAGTCATTGTGCCTTTCGCTCTTATTGATTGGTGTGAGGGAGCGGTACAACTTTTTTCTTTTTTTCTATCGATATATAAATTTTAAAGCCATTCAAGTCTTTCAAATGTCTGGTGACTATGGCAACTTTATAATCTCTTGTTTTGGAGCATCTGAATGGCTTTATGAAATTTCATTTGATGGGAGTATGAGTTAGTAATCCATGACACTGTTATGGTCTTGCTTCTCAAAATGACATGTAAATTGTGAAATATTGACATTCGAAGAAACTTAAATCTTGAGATGTCCAAATCTCTTTGGCAGTTTCGGTATATAGGATAACAAACTTAATTCTTTCACCTACATCCTGCAAAATCCAAGATATAACCAGACTATTGGATGTAAGCTAACCACTCCTCAAGTTTTGACTCATATGTAGGTTTGGTTCTTAACCCTGTAACATAGCCTAGTTTTCTTTTTGTTGAAAGAGCATAATTCTCTTAACCACTAAGCATAAGGGTTATTCTTAAGGTCTGAGATCCCTCATAGGCACTTAGATATAAGGATTCAGCTGTCTTACTCTGTCCTACAGGTATATCGTTTCCAGCCATGATTACTTTCAAGAGAAGTAACAATATAGGACCAGGTTTATGTAGAGAGCAGGAAAAGGAGAAAAGGCAGGAGACTTTCCTAGGGAAAACAAAGTAAAGAGGCAGAAAACCAAGTAGGAAAGGAATGATGGAACAGTCTCACAGATTTAGACTTTTTATAATGTAGCCAAAGACTCACTATTCCTTTGACTGGAAATACTTGAAATTATAGTAAACAGCTCAGTAAACCGTCTAAAATAGCAGTCGTTCGATCAAACTGTCACACGATTTTCGTTATGGGTAATTCGTAAACACATCCTTATTCTTAACACATGGCTGCATACCAAAGGCGTAAAGCTACATACATCTGGCGTAACTTACCCTGCATTGGAAGAAATCATTGAAGACTAGGGTAATTTTAAGTTGCTGCTTGACTCTTAGAAATTCGAGTTGTATAAGCTGTGCATATTATTCTGAAATTCCATCTTTGTTCTATTATTGCCCGTCGGTTCTAAGGTGTTGTTAACTGTTGTCTACTACTCTACTTGGGTAACATGTAGAGTTTTCTCCTTGAGTGACCTGATTACAGATGTTTCAGATTTTTCTGCAAACCTGACATGCTTTATGATTCACATATGTTCTACAGGCTTTTGTTTTCTGCTGCTTGGATATCCTTCTTCATGAGCTGATACATTTCAAATGGCCCAGCAAAAAGTTGACTCTAAAGTTAGTGAAGTAGCACTAGGTAACGAAGAAGCTGTCTTGTGTACTCAGGATAAGCAACTTCCAGTGCCTGTAAAAAAGATACCACTAAGAGATCTTCAAAGTGACAATAACATCGTAATGCAAAGAGGCCCTGGCAATCCTCTTGTTCTGAAGGAAGCAATCGCAGGGCCCCCTAAAGTTTCTGGCACAAAGCGACCTTCCGATGCTCAAATGAATCCTCACCAACAATCACCTAATAACAGTGGAGCTAATGGCCGTCTTGTGTATGTCCGAAGAAAATCAGAGGGCGAAACTGGTAAAATTGGTAACTGTGAGGTTATAGCTGACAATAGTCAATCTCCCCAGAAAAGCCAGCCTGGACATCAAGATGGGACCCAAACAAAATCTTTGGATAAAGAACTACCAATACAATGCCAAACTGAAATTGCACCAATTCCTACTTCCCCTACGATGTGTGTTCCTTCTGCCAAGCCTTCCATTCCACCCGCTTTTGGAAGTTTGGATTCTAAATTGGCTTCTGAAGAACATCGAAGTCAGACTGTTCCATTGCCTATCAATTTAGCAGCTGAAACTAAAGCTAACGACCAGAACTGGGAGGAGACGTATATTCAATTGCAGATGTATTTGAGGAAGTTAGACCAATCAAGTTTGGAGGACCATCTTCAAAGTAAGTCTTTCTTTACGTATAAGCTTCAGGTTACACTATCTTCAAATTAGTCCCTCCATCTCATTAGTCCCTCCATCTCATTTATATTGTCCCCATATACTTGACAGCCAAACACGGTTGACTTCGACCAATAGTTTCTCACTATGTATTATAATTATAACATTTTAAAAATGATGACATGAAAACAGTGGGCTTTGATGAATCAAATCTGACGAATTTTATATTATAGCTCTATATGTATTTGGAGAAATCCGCGGTCAAAGTTATTATTTGGTTGCCCACCAAAGTCGTGGCAGGACAAGAAATTTGGATGGCAGTTATATGTCTTACGTGCAGGCTTAAATTATTAACTGTCTGCTGTCTGTCAGTGCTTCGGTCTCTTTCAGCTGTTGAGCTTAGCAGACATGCCATTGAACTGGAAAAGCGAGCTATTCAGCTTTCACTAGAACAAGGTATGTGATTTCGGTCCTTCCATTCTCTACTTGTGGATAACATATATTTACTCTCACGAATGTTATAATTGTTAGTTACACGTAGTTTTTAGCTTGCTACTGTTTTGTGCCAACATCATACCTTGACTTGATCACTGCATATGGTCGTTTTGCATTCAAATGGCTTGACTAGAGCTCTAATTTACAGCAATCGATGTTAATGATTATGAATCTACTTTCAGGTTTCTATCTGTAGTTCAAGATATTATCTTTTGTTTTTCCCCGGATGTGGTTATTAAGGTGCCTTAAAACTGTTGTAGAAGATCGAGTAATCAAAATATGTTCTCCATATTTTTGGGTCATAGGCTTACTGAATTCTATTATTTTTATTTTTATTTTTGTACGAGTACCAGAATACAGGTTAAATTGTTTTATATCTTCTATGTTATGACTTATGATATCATGCACACTTTCAATATGTGGACAACAAGTGATACCTACGGACTTGGTATCGGAGTGGCGTACCGGACTATTTTATTAGAACATTTTTGTGTAATTTTGGCCTTAAATGAAGTGTTGAAGTGTCCTTAGACACGCGATATGCAACATGCAACACCCTGACCAAAGTGATCTGTCCAAGTAATTTAGATCCCCACATGCGTGCTCAACATGCCTGCATTCAAGACCACTTCGTCCCTTATTTCAAAATCTCTCTAAGGTGCCAAGTCATGTATAAAGATAATGCTTATTTTAACTCCATAGCACATAAACATAGTGTTTGATAGGGCATATATTGTCATCCTTACACCTAATGTGGATCCCTAAGATGTTTCCCAACAATGTTCATTTGACTTCGGCACGGTGTCTTAGGAAGCTCTCGGATGATTTCCCGACATGGTTTACTCTATTCAGTCACCATGCTCATTATAGATGTCTGGACTCTGGAGCGTGTATAGTAGCCTTCAACTTTCACCGTTTGGGCGACCTTGAGCGACTCTTTAAGAAAGGGTTGAGGTTGTCAAGCGCAGACCCCTAGGGCTTCTTAACTGTCACATAGGTGTCTAGGTTAACTAACCACATAGTAGAAATTCGGAAGACCTCTCCCGCACCACAGAGTTATCGAAAATGGGTTCGTACACCTTAATATCATTTAGACATTTACAATGCACCACCATAGCAAGTGCAAACCCCTAGAATGCTTCCCAACAATTTTTACGCGATTCTGATTCTGACATCGTGCTGGTTGAAAATGTCCTGAGCGTGTGTTAAAGCCTTTAACATTCCATTTTTGGGATGAACTCAGACGACTATGTTAAAATAAGTTAAGGTGGTCAACACTAACTCATCGACAGTCGAGGATGGCTTTATACAGCACTTTATTGTTTGATAATGCATCGATTGGTATCCTCACTCCCAGATGTAACCCCTGATAAAATTCCAACAGTTTTATCCCATTTCAACACTGTACCCTGTGAAGTTGTTTGCGTTTGTCTTATAATCTTTAGTTTTCACCTTTTGAGACGAAATGGATTGCCGTGTTGGAATAAATTGAGGTTCTCAACACCGACTCATAGACACCCTAAGGTCGCTGCAGTTTGATTCCTTAAGGCCATTCAGACTTGGGAAATTTATTTGCTTTAACCTGTTGTACTCCCTTTTTCACATGTATGTTGCGTCTCAGTTCAGTCATTGCCAAACCTGACTGGCAATAACAGTAGCATCGGGAATTTTAGGGGAGATTATTGGGCAATGGCCAGGGCAGGTTTACGCCAGGCCATGACATAAAAAACATCCCAAATATGTGGCTGAGCCAAGACGGGAGGGCTCCGGCCATATGATCACCTTGAATGCATTCGTCTTTTGAAATGCTGATAACATTTCACTCTCAATTCTTAAGTCTGATGCACGCCTGAATCCTGATCTTCCTGCTATATTGTCTTTTGTCTTTGTTCGAACAGATTTGTCTAAACATCTGTTATTCTTAAGCATATCAACAATTTTGCCTTGCACCTGCATCTACTCCTCTCTGACTGTTGGTCTGACTTTGTCAGGAAAGGAGCTGAAACGCGTCAAAGCTCTGAACGTGCTCGGGAAATCATTAAAGACCTCCAATGCACCTGCATCTCAACAATCGCCACTCAACTGACAGTCTGACACGGCTTGACACGAAGATCCATCTATTGTTCATTAATGTTCAGTGTAATATCCCCTTCAGATTTCGAAAATTTCGACAAGCTTAAGTTATAACTCAACTGTCAAATGCATCAACACTGACTTTTCTAGTTATATTATGGGTTTTTTCCCTTCAAACATGGGCTCTTTTGCAATTTACCTTTCATTTTATTTTTTTACTAATCCACAGGCCCAATATAGCAGCAGTAACGAAGGGATAGAATAAAATGGTAAAAATTGGTAACTGTAAAAAAACATCATTACAAGAAGACAAGAGTATATTCCCCATAATGGGCCCCACATCAACTAACTTCCTTGTTATGTTCCTTGAGGCGCCAAAAATAACCGTCAGTAACCGTTAAATGGATGAGGACATGTAACTGCCAACTATGTCCCCCTCTACAAAACCCACTCTTCCTCCCATTTTCACCTTTTTTTCCTTTTCTCATTTCTTTTTACCCCATTATTTCACTTGCTGTAAAAAAAAATTTACCCTTTGATTTCTTCACAAATTTAGACATTATTACTCCAGTCTGATCTTACAGGTTTCACAAAATTCCATGGATGGAAACAACAACAACAACAACAACAGGCCTCCTCCCCATCTTCCGTTCCGGCCGCCACGCCCGCTAAGCATCCAACCTTTCCGCCCTCCTGTTTCATCTACTGCGCCACCCGGAGTCTTTCCTGCTACTCCGTTAAACATTCAACCTTTCCGTCCTCCTTTTACTTCCACTGCGCCATCCCAAACCTTTTCTGTAACCCCTTTAAGCATCCAACAGTTCCGTCCTCCTGTTACTTCTACTGCGCAACTCGGAACATTTTCTGTTACCCCTTTAAGCATCCAACCTTTCCGTCCTCCTGTTACTTCCACTGCACCGCCCGGAACCTCTTCTGTAAACCCTTTAAGCATTCAACCCACCCCTTCCGTGACCGCAAACACTGTGGCATTAAACTCTGCTCCTCCCTCCCACCACCGTCGGAAACGCTCCAAACTCACTCGCACTGACAACCCTACTACTTCTACCGATGCGACAGCATCAACATCGAGAGCCCCAACGGCATCAACATCAACGAGAGCCCCAACGGCATCAACATCGAGGCCCCCAACGAGAAGACCTGACCCTGATGCACCGAAAATTACCCGTCCGTGTACTGAATGTGGCAGGACATTTTGGTCATGGAAAGCCCTGTTTGGACACATGAGGTGCCACCCTGAACGCCAGTGGCGCGGCATTAACCCGCCAGCGCACCTTCGTCGTTCTCCTCCCCCCGCTCTTCCTCCTCCTCCTCTTCCCGCTCGCACTACTTCAGAGGATGACCGTGAAGTCGCTACAAGTTTACTACTCTTGGGCTCCTCCTCTACCGGGGCTGGTGATCGCACTGACAATGTCTCGATTCCTACGAGATTCGAGTGCTCGAGTTGCAAGAAGACGTTCCCGACTCACCAAGCCTTGGGAGGCCACCGCGCAAGCCACAAGAACGTCAAGGGTTGCTTTGCCATTACAAGGGGAGTTGAAGAGGGCAGCACCAGTGGCACTATGGAAGGGTATAATAGTAATTACACTCGAAATACGGAGATGGATCCGAGATTAAACTTGGGCCTCGGAATGGGAATGGGCCTGGCCCATAGATGCAGCATCTGTTACAAACTTTTCCCAAGTGGGCAGGCCTTGGGTGGGCACATGAGAAGCCATGGGGACAAAAACGACGAACCCTCGGCATCGTCGGCTGGGGTTGGAGTTAGGCCTGGGCTTGCCTCGGTTACGGAAGTCGCTGAGGCCCAACATGGAATTGATCTTAATAAGCCAGCCCAAGAAGAAGAAGCGGGCCGTCCTGTTCGTTCTGCCGGTAGTGATAGTAGTAGCAGTAGTAGCAGCAGTAGTAGTATGCAATTAGATTTGAGATTAGGAATATAATTAATTACTACAAAGTAATTATTAATGATGGAATTGTGATATATTGTTGTACAATTGTGTAGTTATTATATTATAAATGTGTATTAGTTAATGATTTGTTACTAATTACAATGGATTGTGGAACATATAAAGGTGTTTGATATGAATTGCAATGTGGATTTGATTAGTGTGTTGTGTTGGTGATTTTGATTTAGTCATGAATCGATTCGTAAATTTAGATACTCTATAACACTATACGGTTTTTCTGACGTGTGTGCCCTAGTACACACATTAGAAAAACCAAAGTGCGGTATATGTTTGATAAAGTTACAACTTCTGATCTTCTGCATCATTTTATTCTCTGCGTCGGAATTTTATGTATGTACTAGCAATTGTGTATAGCTATGTTTGTACATTATCTTTTGATGACTATTCGATCTGATCTCCTTTTGTGTTATACTGGCCATGTACCTCTTTCACATATACTTCGTAGAAAAATGTGTATCATGTACATGCGTGATGCGTCTTTTGTTGAATTATGTGGTCGTGTTGGCCATTCGATACATGGTGCATATCACAGGGTTGATAATATGGTTCGAGACTTCGAGCCCAAGTTGCAAACACGCATGCCACAGATCGAGATTGTCATGTTTAACGGACTAGTTTCAAGATTTGTATCGAACCTATATATAAACGGAGTATGTTTTTGACAGTCTCAATTCAAAATGTTACGGTTGTTCAAGGATTTCATAGGCGAGCCGCGACATCATAATTGCTCCAAACTTAGCACTAAACTTGTTAAGGTTAGCCTAACAACACTAGGTACTTAGAGATAGTTGTTGTCATGTATGAGATATATAGGACGAGTTAGTTAGGAGTTTGTTAGAGTAAAATAGGAAGGTTGTTAGGAGTTAGTTAGAAGCTTCAACAACCTACAACAAACTACAACTACTTCCTTCTATATATAGACATAATGTATGATTGATCAAACTACAAGTTTATAATACAAGAAATATATTCTCTCAATTACAATGTTCTCTTTAATTCTCTCTAATATCTTCATCTAAATAATGAAGTTTCTCATGGTATCAATCGCCATTGTTAAACGATCCTCATAAAGTTTCAAGCTTCCGCACAATAATTCTTTTTTTTCAATACAAATTCATCTTTTTCAATTTCTCAGTTCTTTACATTTGCTGAAACATCATGACTGATAATCACGATCATGGTGAAACGTCTCAAGAATCTTTCTACACACCTCTTGATGA
>JAYMSF010002626.1:0-10068 GCA_036897335.1 Silene vulgaris
TTAACTTTTTTATTCTTTGTGAGGGGTATTTTAATCAAAGGGAAACAAATGATTGAGACGTAGGGAGTAAATGATTAATGACATTTTGAGTGCAATTGGCAACAATGGCATACCAATTGTGTGATATTCATCCCATCCTAATAATTTGTTTACATTTTTGTTTGTTGTGAGGGGTATTTTGATCAAAGGTAATCAAATGATTAAGACGGGATTAGCAAACTAATGATTAATGGCATTTGAATGCAATTGGTAACAATGGCCGTCTATATGGTTTTCGGTGTATCAGTGTAGCAATACTTATTTTGATATTGATTTCTAGGGTTAAGCTAGTGGTAGTTTAAGTTTAGAAGCAGTTTATGTCAAATGCAGTATATATATGATCGCAAACTTTCATGATGTTGTGCAGTATATGGAAAGAAGTAAATGGAACATATTGGCTTCGGGCACATTGGTATATGATTCCTGAGGAAACTGCATCAGGAAGACAGCCACATAACTTGAAAAGAGAGATTTATCGCACCAATGATTTTGCTGATGTTGAGGTAATTGGGATTACAATTCAAGATAAGATGTGTAACAGCATTGTTTGTGTCTGTGCTTATTGATGTCCTTTCAGTTCACTAAGAATCGACGTAAAGGATCGGGTCACATTAGAAAAACTCTTATGATGTTACTGGAGAAGGATGATGGGAGACGATAGACACAAATGCGTTGCTTACCTTTGAATTACTTCAAAAACAGATTTAGTTATCAGCTTTCTGAAAGCAATTTCTGCTGTTCATGCTTGAAAATTGGACTAATGCTTTGGATGATTGGTTTAACTCCTAGACATTTACAAAGATTGCCCTTTACAATGCAATGTGGTTTGTGAAAGTATTGAACTGATAAAGCTTCATTCCTTCGTCGTTGTTTATGAAAACATATTAAGGCTAAGGAGGCCGTAGTACTCAATATAATTGCTCATGTGTTCACCCCGTTAACAATGAAGTTGGCATAATTTGTTGAAATTCTTCATTTGTTAAGAGACTAGTGTTCTCTTTGATTTAAAAATTTGGATGACCTGCAATCTGAGTATTTTTGCTTATGTGATCATAGCATTATATAAACATTCACTGAACTAGAGGCGAGACTGTGTTTTACTGGTAAGATGGTATGATATCCACCGGTTTAAATACTTGGTGCTGGTGGTGCATTACTATTACGATAGTTTATTTGTGAAATTTTATGAACACAATGAAATGAATAACCAGATTTTCTATGATGACAGTCATGACACAAACATCCTGCCACATTAGTTACAGTATAGATGGTTTCTTGTTTACAAAGCATTTTCCGGTTTTCTGAGTAATACTGTGACCCTTTCTGGTAACAATCTATCACTGCGGATGTGTGTTTATTATCTATTAGACTCCTGCACTGTTCTTTTACGTTAAATTTTGCATCAATGTTTCACTTTCATAAATGCCTCAATAGTTGCTACAATATTTATGAACAATTTTGTTATTAACTGCATTGTTTAAGTTGTTACTCCATAAGAAATGCTAATGACTCTGTTACTTGATGCTACAGATGGAATCTGTGCTCCGACACTGCTATGTTATGACTCCAAAAGAATTCACTAAGGCGAACAATGAAGGGGATGATGTATTTTTATGCGAATATGAATATGACATCCGTTGGCATAGTTTCAAGCGACTTGCAGAGATCAACGATGAAGAAGTTGTGAGTCTTTCTAACTCTAAAAGTTTAAGCCATTAATCAATAAATGAGACCAAGGGTTATTAAATGATGGTTATACTATTGGTGTCACAGGATGATGACAATGGAGATGACGATGATGCGGTCAGTGATGAAGATTTTAAAGTCAACAAGGAAATAGACTCTGATTCAGAAGAAGATATCGACTTTGAGGAGGAGAATGAGAAAAGAAGGCCTTCTGGACAATCAACTCATGAGCGAGCTGCTGTAGGATGCATATCCTTCGTTTTTTTGAAAAAAAACTTATATAAGACGGTCTTGCATGTGAGACCCACCCGTGAACTGTATAATCTGATCTGAAATACATTAGGATTATGTTTGGTCTTAGATGTGAGACCGTCTCATACAAGATTCGCCGTATCTTGATTTCGTACTCTGGCAGTCTGGCTAATTGAGTCAATTCTATCTGATGCTCAATAAATAACAGAATTCAAGAAAGGGGCAGTTCTTTGGACTGGAGAAAATCGGGACAAAGAAGATCCCTCAGCATGTAAGATGTCATAAGCAAACAGAACTTGAGAAGGCCAAACAGACACTGCTATTAGCGACACTGCCCAAATCACTTCCTTGCCGCAACAAGTATGCACTAGCCACTAGTCAATTGTAACTCTGGGTGACGTTTTTTTTGTTTTATTTTTTACTAACCCCTCTTTCACTCAGAGAAATGGAAGAGATCACTTCATGTATAAAAGGCGCTATATGTGATGATCAATGTCTAGGACGGTGCCTCTACATTCATGGTGTTCCCGGGACTGGGAAGGTGAATTTCTTATTTTCCTCTTTAGGTATTGGATGCACGAAATAATACCTATGGCTCCCCTTCATACTTATGGCTTTCCTTCATTGGTTTCGTACTGCAGACGATGAGTGTACTTGCAGTCATGAGGAGTCTGAAGTCTGAACTTGAGTCAGGAAGTATTAAGCCATACTGTTTCATCGAGATTAATGGTTTAAAGCTAGCATCCGCTGAGAATATATACAGGGTTAGTATTTGTAAAAACTGATTAAAATCCTTGTCTTGCAGTATACATCTAAATTCAAATTACATTATTAGTCTCTTGACTTGATGTAAACTCAAATTCCTGTAGGTTATATATGAGGCACTGAGCGGACACAGAGTTGGCTGGAAAAAGGCTTTGCAGTTCCTAAATGAGCGATTTTCAGAAGGGAAGCGAGTTGGGAAAGGAGAGAACAAGCCTTGCATTTTGCTTATTGACGAGCTTGATCTGCTTGTGACCAGAAACCAATCGGTAAATTTTAAAATCTCTTAACAATGTAACAATTTTGTGTAGTCTGTCAAAAGGACCAGTAACCGAAATGGATTTTCTTTTGTTTTCAGGTTCTTTACAACATTCTTGATTGGCCTACTAGACCCAACTCCAAGTTAATTGTGATCGGTAACTTTCTGTTATGTTTGAGGTTTCACATTCAGTTGAAGTATTGTTGAATAATGTGGTGGTTTTTCTCAAATAATTAAGATTTTTTGAATAAAACATCGGCTATCAGTCAATCATGGATCTTCTCTATTTGTCTCTTCAGGAATAGCTAACACAATGGATCTTCCAGAGAAGTTGCTTCCTCGTATCTCAAGCCGGATGGGTATACATAGAATCTGCTTTGGCCCCTATACCTACCAGCAACTTCAAGAAATCATTATGAGTCGACTCAAAGGAATTGATGCATTTGAGAAGCAAGCAGTAGAATTTGCTTCTAGAAAGGTGCTGGGCTTGTATCTTGTTAATTTAGTCGTAAATCTAGCTCTAATTCTTTTGATATTGTTTCCTTTTTTGCGTTGAATATATAGTGATGATGTTATTAATGTATTCAGGTAGCTGCTATTTCTGGAGATGCACGTAGGGCTCTGGAGATATGTCGTCGTGCAGCAGAGATTGCCGACTTTCGTGTCAAAAGTCATGCCTCGCTTCCTGATAGTGCTTCTGCAGGTACTTAAATTCTAGAATAATTCTATCCTAAGAAAGATGGCAACTATCAGAACTATGTACTGATAGAAAACCTGATCTTATTTAAAAGTTATCATAAGAACATCGGTTGGGTAAAGATGGTTTTACCCATTAATCCATTTCCTTTCTTAAATCGCTTACAATGGCGTATTTGATTCCTTCTGTTTTAACTGCTGCTGGAGCTAATTTTTGGGAAAATGCATCTGTTTATGAACCTTCAGGAAAAACCCTTGTTGGTATGGCAGAAGTTGAAGCGGCCATACAGGAAATGTTCCAAGCTCCTCACATTCAGGTGAGTGTATTGCTAGTAGTTGTGATACTTCAAATACAGTAATGTATGTGTCTCATTAGTTAGAAGTCGGTGTGCCTCCTAAAATCAACCACTGTTTAACTTAACCTCCCTACATGGCTACATCTCTTTACTTCTAGGTTCATATCTTTCCCTGTCCCCATCCTTTGATCACGGTTAACTGTGAATCACTCTCTTGCAACACGTTTTAGGTGGTACAGTTCCTCGTACTAACTGGTACATTAAATGTGATCGGCATTACAGGTGATCAGAAGATCATCCAAACTAAGCAAGATAGTGTTGGCGGCTATGGTGCATGAACTTTACAAGACAGGAATGGGTGAAACAACCTTTGAAAAGGTTAGCTTCTACATATTTTTGAGTTTTTGACTCGTTATACCGCCCATCCAGTACATTCTGACTTTCAGAGGATTCACTAGCCTCTTTACTGTCATATCACGAAGATTTCAGTGTTCATTATTGGTGACCATGTTTTATCTGAACCACTTCCTTTTTTTCGACATTGTTGCAGGTGGCTTTAACTGTATCCTGCTTTTGTACAAGTAACGGGGAGACATTACCAGGATGGGATACCCTTTTACGAGTTGGGTAAGTACTAAAATGCTTGAACTGCTTGCCTTAAGATACTAGCTAGTCCCCTCGTTAGTCGTTACAACTACAAGTCCTTGAACATGAACTTCAGTCCACCTCAAAGATGACCGAGTCCTGGCAAAGTTGCAAACAGTAGACTAGAACAGTATAACATCTTCGCTTATTTGATCCGCTTGTCTTGAGACGATTCATTGCATACACAATGTGTTGTCATCCTTCACCAATTACAGTGTAGAAATCTCTTTCTAATGTCAACATTACTGGGATGACGGAAAATTTAAGCTATGATATCTTGCTTCAGGTGTAAGCTTGGTGAAAGCAGAATCATCCTATGCGAGTCAGGATCTAGGCACAGACTACAGAAGTTGCAATTGAATTTTCCGAGGTAAATTGCTATCATTTCTTATACGGAGTATTATGTTTCGGGTTCAAGAGATGATTTACTCATTTATTCTTAAATTTAAAATCATATGCATAGTTAGCTAGAGAGTAGATGGGTCCGTAGTATATTGTGATTACGAGCCTGCAACAGATGAACCAAGAAGTAACAAAAATAATTATATGAGATTGACTCTTTTGTGTATGTGTTAGAATGTGAACTCGGGATTTGCAAGATATGATCACGAATCACTGGAGATATTATTCAGTATATTGCGTTATACTATTCCCAGTTTAGCACGATATGGTTGTAAATTTTAGTAAGATTATTATTTCTGTTTCCTAACTTATAGGATTAGAATTAGGAGAAGTCAAAGATTTACTTAACTAATTTGTGTATATATTAGGCTGTAAATCAGATGCAATTGAAGGAATGAGAATGCAGTTTTACCTTCTTCCTTATTCTGATTTTCTCATGGTATCGTGAGCGAGGAACGATTCACACAAAAAAATCAATCAAAAATCAATCAAAACGAAAATCAATAATTCCACAATCCTCAACATGACTGGTGAAGAAAAACCCAAAAGTTCAGGCTCTACGGGTGGTCCAAAGACCATATCCGTAACATCACCACTCTATCTTCATCCTTCTGATAGTCCAAACCTACATGTCACACAAATCGTTTTTCATGGCAGTAACTACGATTTGTGGGCAGATGCTGTCAAAAATGGGTTGGACGCCAAAAATAAACTGGCTCTCATTGAAGGAAAGGTGAAGAAACCGGAGGGTGATGAAGATGAAGATGGAGAAAACATAGAATTAGTAGCATGGAGGCAGTGTAACGCTATGCTAAGGGCGTGGCTCCGGAATGTGATAGACCCGAAGCTACACCCGAGCATCTCGTTTAATCAGCCAATAAAGGATGTTTGGGAGGAATTGCGAGGAAGATACCCGGCAGGAAACGCCCCTCGCGTTCATCAATTGAAGGGGGATTTAAGTGAATGCAAACAGGGCAAGGACTCTGTTGTCGAATACTATACTCGTCTAAAGACAATGTGGGACGAGTTGGCAAATTATAGCAAGATCAAGGGATGCACTTGTGGAGCAGCTGCGTCAATTGCAAAGGAGCAGGAAGAAGAACGTGTCCACCAATTCTTGATGGGATTGGATTCGAAATTGTATGGAAACATACGAAGTAATTTGTTGATGGAAGATCCAATTGCGCCTCTGAATCGAACATATGCTCTTGTATTAAGGGAAGAGCGTCATGTTACGATGACTAAAGGCAAGGAGGAACAAATGGAGACTGCCATGGCAGTAAGGGGTCATGGTGGAAAGAGTAGAAGCGGCTACAACAAAGAGGAAAATGAGCAAGGAGATCCAACACTGCCACCACCGGAGTGCTCTCACTGTGGAAAATTATATCACACGGAAGCCAACTGCTATGATAAGCATGGTTATGAAGTGGTTAAGGCGCGAGAAAGGGGGCGTGGCAGTAGAGGCAGGAGCAGCGGCCGTGGCAGGGGAAGAGGAAGAGGCCGTGGCCAAATCAATTACCAGGCGAATGCTATTGGAAGCAGCTCAGGTTCAGGATCCAAAGGTGATGATGCGTCGAAATCAAATTTACCATTTACCAGTGAAGAGATTGAGAGGATTCGAATCTTGTTAGGCGGCAGTCCAGACGGTAATGAAAAATTACAAGGTATGAAACTTACTATTGATGTTGAGTGGATGATTGATAGCGGAGCTTCCCATCATATGACGGGAAGACGCGCATTGTTAGAAAAGTGTTGGACAGAGGAGTTGTCAACCGTAAGTCTACCGGATGGGAGACGAGTAGAGGCTCGAATACATGGCCAAGTCAGAATAAGTGACAATTTCATTTTGAAGGATGTTTTGTTTGTGCCAACACTCACTTGCGACCTCATTTCAGTCAAACAGTTAATTAGTGAAAATAATTGTGTAATAACATTTTACTCGGATTATTGTGAAATACAGGACACGACTACGAGGATGATGATTGGACGAGGTGAGCATCGACAAGGGGTGTATTATTACAAGTCGAAGGAGAAAGAAGTCGTGGGGCAGGTGACCGTGTCAAAGGAGGAAAGGTTGTGGCACAATCGACTTGGACATCCGTCGAAAAGTATTTTTTCTCGTTTTTCTGGTTTAATTGGATGCAATTTAAATTGGAATTCAGATACCGTTTGTGATTCTTGTTGTAGAGCGAAACAAACTCGTACTCCCTTTCAATTAAATAATAAACGGTGTGATGTTGTTTTTGGCCTAATTCATGTTGATATTTGGGGTAAGTATATCACAGCTAGCTTAACACGAGCACATTATTTCTTGACGATAGTAGATGACCATAGTCGGGGAGTTTGGCCGGGTATATCTAATGAAAGACAAAAGTGAAGCCGGTGACTTGATGAAAATGTTTTGTCAAATGGTAAAGACCCAATTTGAGACTTGTGTCAAACGAATACAAAGTGACAATGGCACAAAATTATTGTCTGGTTCGATGCAACGTTATTACGAGGAAAATGGAATTTTGTTTCAAACTAGCAATACTGACACACCACAACAGAATGGACGGGTTGAGAGAAAACACTGTCATATACTTGAAAAGGCACAGGCATTGCTTTTTCAAGGAGGGTTGCCTTTATTTTTCTGGGGTGAATGTATATTAACTGCGGCATATCTAATTAATCGAACTCCTACCCCTTTATTAGACGGAAAGACCCCTTATGAGCTTTTATATCATAAACCTCCCACTTTTGACAATATTAGAGTATTCGGGTGTCTCTGCTATGCCTATAACAAAGACCGAACACGGGACAAATTTGGGGAACGGGGAAACCGATGCGTTTTCATTGGCTATCCACACAGCAAAAAGGGTTGGAAAGTGTATGATTTGAAAGACAAACGAGTCTTTGTGTCGAGAGACGTTATTTTCTTTGAAAATGTGCATCCTTTCCAGACCACTAGTGAGCAAATTGGTACTGAACCCAGAGCCATTCATGAAACTCAAATGTTTTATGATGATGAGCAAAATACAGAACACGCTGATCCCCGAGTTGTGAGGGGGAGCAGCGAAACAGAGTCTCCCACAGACCGTGAAACAGGGGGAGTGAATGTTGATGGTACAGTCACGGTTGAAGAAAGTGGGGCTGATGGAAACAACCAGGAGAACAGCAATGAATCTGCACAACCTGACAGTTTAAATATGAAAGACAGAATGGGAAGAGGAGCACGGGAAAAACGAGAACCTTCATGGAAGAAGGATTATTATTGCAAGTCCACAAGAATAATTACACCCAAGTCAAATGCTCATCTCGCACAAAGTTCATCCTTGTTGTCAGGTACGCAATATCCGTTGGAAAATTATGTTATTACTGATTATTTCTCTAATTCTCACAAAGCTTTCCTAGCAAAAATTGATAAAGGCAGGAAACCGAGTCATTATTATGAGGCAGCCAAGAGTGTGGAATGGCGAGAAGCGATGAAGAAGGAGATTGATGCGTTGGAGCAAAATGGTACTTGGAAGATAGTCAGTTTGCCGGCAGGAAAGAAACCGATCGGGTGTAAATGGGTTTATAAGATCAAGTACCACGCCAATGGTATGATTGAGCGGTACAAGGCACGACTGGTGGCACAGGGATTTACCCAGGTAGAAGGAGTCGATTTTCATGAAACGTATGCACCGGTAGCAAAGATGACAAGTGTTCGGTGCCTGTTAGCCATAGCGGTGATGAAGGGTTGGATCATCGAGCAATTAGATGTCAATAACGCCTTTTTACACGGTGACCTTGACGAAGAGGTTTACATGAGGATTCCTCAAGGATTTGAAAGAAGAGGAGAAAATAAAGTTTGTAAATTGCTGAAATCACTTTACGGACTAAAGCAAGCATCTCGGAACTGGTTTGCTAAGTTAACGGAGTCAATGAAGAGCTACGGGTTCACACAGTCATTGGCAGATTACTCCCTGTTCACGCTCAATCGAGATGGAATTTTCATAGGAGTGCTTGTGTATGTAGATGACATGGTGGTGGTAAGTAATGATCCGAAAGCTTGTGCGAGATTTAAAGGTTTTCTGGACAAGAAATTTGGCATTAAAGATTTGGGAAAACTCAAATATTTTCTAGGAATAGAGGTAGCTCATGGACGGAATGAATTATTCCTCAATCAAAGGAAATATGCCATCAACATAATTGAAGAAAGCGGAATGACAGGTGCGAAGACGGCATATACTCCAATACAGCCGCGACATAATTTGGCCTTGGCTAAAGGATACATTTTGAAGGATGTAATGAAGTACCGTCGCTTAGTTGGAAGACTGGTATACTTGACAATAACACGGCCAGACCTGGTATACGCGGTACATATACTATCTCAGTTTGTGAATGAGCCACGGAAGGAACATTGGGAAGCGGCCTTGATAGTGGTACGATATATTAAAAGAAACCCGAGTAAAGGCATCACATTCAAGAAAGATGCTGATTTTCAATTAAAAGGGTATTGTGACTCGGATTTTGCGAGTTGCCCGATCACGCGGAGGTCACTAAGCGGATATTTTGTGTCGATAGGACAATCACCTATCTCGTGGAGGGCCAAGAAACAGGTGACTGTGGCAACGTCGACCGCGGAAGCTGAATATAGGGCGATGAGGGCTGCCACTAGTGAGTTAATATGGCTGAAGTTTTTTTTGGGATCACTCGGGATTTTTCACAAGAAACCAATGCGGTTATACTGTGACAATCAAGCGGCACTCCATATAGCGAAGAACCCAGTGTTTCATGATCGTACTAAACATGTAGAAATAGACTGTCACTTTGTACGACAACACTTGGTCTCAAATACGATCAATGCATTCCATGTTCGAAGCAAAGAGCAAATAGCGGATCTATTTACAAAGGCGCTTGGAGGGGAACTGTATGATCATTTGCAGTTCAAGTTGGGACTCGAATTACCGCGTGCTCCAACTTGAGGGGGAGTGTTAGAATGTGAACTCGGGATTTGCAAGATATGATCACGAATCACTGGAGATATTATTCAGTATATTGCGTTAT
>JAYMSF010002627.1:0-10067 GCA_036897335.1 Silene vulgaris
ATATTTTGAAGATAGATGGAAATTTTTTCCATTATCTCCATCAATAAAATAATGGTAGGATAATGTTTGGCGGGAAAAAAAGGGTGATGCTCATTCATGTACGAATTTTACTCTTTCATGGACGGAAATTACTATTTTACCCTTCTACTTCAACTCCCCAATTTTCAATTTTTTCTCTCTCTATTTAATTCTCCTTGAATTCCACCGTCATCCCTCACCCCAACGCCGCCAATAGTTACGTTGAGAATAAGTTGAACGGTAGACTAAATTACTTATGGAGATACAAATTTATGTAGATAAAAGTCACACAAATGTTTACAATATGATTTAAATTAATTAAAAAAATAATACGTTTAAAGAAAAGAAAATGAAAATGAACAATATCAACACAAGTACACAACTATCTACACAGCACTGGAAATCGATGTTGTATCATGATGATGGTGGTGCGCTACATGCATGTGGGCATGATGATGGTGTGGTGTGTTGCTGCATACGTCATACGTGAGCCTAAAGTCAGAATACCCTCTCAATTCAATGTCAGCCGTCGCCCCTCTCTACCTTTAAGAATTAGAATTATTACTTTATCAATACGAGAATTAACATTCATAATAGTGTAACTTAACGGATCTGATTAATTTTGTAGATTTGATTAATTTTGTGAGGGAGAGAATTAGGCAAAGGGCACACTAAGGAAACATAATGGAAAAAAGTGCATGAAAGAGTAAAACTCGTCCATGAATGAGCAACTACGGAAAAAAATGAATGTGAGATTGCCAAGTGTCCAGCGGTTCTTCTATTATACTTATAGATAGATTTTTTCAACCAGTCTCCCTTCAGGCATATCCGTCATAAGTTTGCGACAGATCAAATAATATCCAAGTAGGTAGATAAAACAAGACAAATTGTTACTTCCTAGGCACTTTGCTTTTGTCTTAACTCTTATCCACCCCACATGGGTAGTACTTGACCCGTTGTAAGCTTGTGACGGATATACCCATCACAAATGAAAATTTGTGTTATTTGTTGCACAACCATCTTAATTTACATGTTTAGTTATTCTAAAACTCGTGTCCCAGCTAGAGGTGCCAATCAAGTCAATCGGGTCAGGTTTGGGCTAGGTCGTTTACTTAATTACTTTATCGCATTACATCAATATTTTACCATCAGTTTTAGTTTTTCGCCATTTTACTGAGTCAAACGTATCAATCTAAACACTAAATCTTTTTCATTTTGATAAATATTAAGCTTAATAATTGTCAGGTCACCAATTTAATCGGGCTAGTATCAGGTCGGGTCTAGTTTGGGTTCTGGTCATTGATCATCAGATACGGGTCGGGTCGATTTTGAGTTTCCGAGTTGCAATATTCTCGAGTTCTATTGGATCGAATTGCTCGGATTCGAATCCGGTCAGACTTATACCAGCTCTATTCCGAGCTAAGCCTCTAGAAGACAAAGATCAAAATTCACTCGTTTTGGAAAACATTGCAAAAACATTCGGTCCAGTAAACGAGTGTAGTACCAAAAAAGTAGCAGCCAAATCTACTTTCTTTCCTCAAGTATCAACAACATTCAACGAATATCTTCGTCTTTGTCCCCCAAATAAAGTCATAATAATGTTGAGGTGGCACCAATCCGTCTCACCCAAATGTCACCCGATAATATGACTAGTCTGAACTTGAAAATTCGGTGAATGGAACCAATATGAGCTCAAAGTGAAAATGAATAACAACTCTACGTATCGCATCTAATACATCTGATTGTGTAATTCTTTAGTTTTAGTATAAAGTTTTTGAGCTCATTCGCTAAAACATTAAGCTAAAAAAAATGAAACATTTAGTTTCAATTAATTTTGAGTTTTGAAATCAAAAAATGAAAATATAAATTATAAACTTTAAAAGTTTAGAAAAACTATATATAAGCTCAATTACGAGAAATAGAAGAGGTCTGACGTAATACATCAGATACGTATTCTTTTTTTGTACAATTAATTTGTATGTGAAACCGTCATTGATGTCATTAATTATCTCATCATGCCATATAAAACTTTGTAAGCCTCTATATATATTTGATAATTCCTATATTTTATTATAATCATTCAACAATCAATTCCACACTTGAAAAATGACTTCCAATTCAAACCTTCTTTTTTTACTCTTCAACGTTTGCATAACCTATTGCACTTGCAATGCAATTTCAGGGACTAACAACACGGAGCGAAGCGCGCTGCTCGAGTTCAAACATGGCATCAGGATCGACCATTGTAGTTTGCTCGCTTCATGGGGTGGCACGCTCGATCACTGTCAATGGCACGGTATTCAATGCGACAACCACACAGGCCATGTTGTCATGCTCCATCTTACTAGTTATCCAGAAGTCGATAGTGACGATTTCTGTCTCGAAGGTCGTGTAAGTGCTTCTCTAGCTGAGTTGAAGCATTTACAACATTTGGACCTTAGTTATAATAATTTCCAAGGTCAGTCCATACCCAAGTTTATTGGGTCACTTCCAAATTTACGGCACCTTAAACTTTCCAATGCTCGATTTAGCGGGGTTATACCTCATGAGATTGGAAATCTTTCGAGATTGTCGTCTCTTGATCTTAACTGTCTAAACGACACTACCTGTTCAATGCGTGTCGAAAGCTTGTCATGGCTTTCGAGTCTTGTTTTGTTAAGGGATGTCAATTTAGGTGGTGTCAATTTTAGCCATGTCTCGAATTGGGTCTCGAGTATCAACAATCTCCCATCTTTAGAGGTCCTTCGAATGGATTCTTGTAGCCTTTCAATGCACCTTTCCTCGCGTCTTTCTTACACGAATGCCTCAAGTACTCTTCATTTTATTAGCCTTTCCGGAAATAATTTTGAAGGTACTGAGATATTCGATTGGTTGTACAATTTGACCCAAATCGCGACCAGTCTTGTATATCTTGACCTCTCTTCTAGTCAGATATCAGGTAGCATTCCTTCTTTTATCTGGAAAATGAACTCGGTATCATACCTCGACTTGAGTGACAACGGCTTCAGTGGCCAAATCCCGAGTGACATAGGTAGTATGCATAATCTTTCATACCTCAATTTGGATTTTAACAATTTGAGAGGTCCGATTCCAAGTGAAATCTGGACTATTAGTCCACTGTCACATGTTTCGCTTTCTTTGAATCGACTCCAAGGATATATAACTGCCACAATTTCGAACCTGAAACACCTTTCTTTCTTAGACCTTGCAGGCAACAGTGTCGAAATTAGCTTACCTGCTTTCGAAGCACTTGGTAAGCTATGCAGCTTGCAAACCCTGAGGTTAGACCACAACAATCTCACATACGACTTCTCAAAAGTGGTCGAATCCTTATCCCCTTGCGCGAGCAAGTCACTAGAGTCTCTATCATTATCAAGTACCCAAGTTTGGGGTTCCATTCCCGACAGCATCAAAACTTTTTCTTCGTTGGTGATCTTAAATGTTGCTAATAATCAACTAAACGGAACCATTAACGAAGGAATCGGACAACTTTCAGAGCTCGCTCAATTATATCTCTCTTCCAACAATTTGAATGGAATTGTTTCCAACAACCACTTCTCAAATCTTTCAAGCCTAATTGTTTTAGACTTTTCCGACAACCCCGATTTAGTGCTCAACCTTAGCGTCAATTGGACTCCGCCATTTCAACTTCTTGGACTAGGATTATCATATACTAAAGTTGGCCCTGACTTTCCCAAATGGCTGCAAACTCAACAAAACGTCAACGATCTTGAATTATCTATGTCGGGAATTCATGACACGGTTCCTCGATCCTTTTGGAGCTCATTGCCATCGACTTTAGAGTACTTGAACATGTCCAATAATATGATCTATGGGGAGTTTCCGGATCTATCCGTCTCCTTTCAATCACTCACCGAGATAGACTTAAGTTCAAACAACTTTAGTGGTGCAATACCATCTTTTCTAGGGAACAGTTTTACACAACTAAACCTAAACAACAACCAGCTTTCGAAAGGCTTATTTCGCTTCTTATGTCCAACAACCGAAATGGGTTTAATATACCTTGACCTCTCAAACAACTTGTTTTCTGAGACGATTCCGGATTGTTGGAGTTATTTTCCTAACATCAAAGTATTGAACCTGGAAAACAATAGGATCACCGGAAATTTGCCATCTTCCATTGCCTCATTGAGCACCTTACAAGCGCTTCATTTGCGCAACAATAATCTCCACGGTGAGCTACCTAAGTCGTGGATGAATTCAACGTCTTTGGCTGTACTCGATCTTGGCTATAATTCACTAAGTGGGCACATACCCCCTACCCTTGTGCACGGTTTAAAGAATCTCAACATTTTAACCCTGAGAAACAATAAACTTTCGGAGGGTATACCTTCAAGTATCTGTCAACTTTCATGCCTACAAATCCTCGACATTTCATGTAATCAAATCTCCGGACCCCTTCCAAATTGCTTGTATAACCTGAAGGCGATGGCTAATACATCAAATTTTACACAAGCATGTGCGTATATCTATGTTCGACCAAATTGGTTGTCAAGCGATATTGCATGGTTCATGTGGAAAAGGAAAGAGCATAGCTTTGCCGATTCTAGGGGACTGCTTAAAGGCATTGATATTTCAAACAACAATCTACAAGGTCGAATTCCTGATGCAATTTCTACCCTTGTTGGTTTGGTATTCCTAAATCTTTCACAAAACAATTTGAGTAGTGTCATTCCATCAAGCATAGGCCAGCTCACATCTCTAGAGTTTCTCGATTTATCACATAACCATCTTTCCGGTAAAATTCCTACAAGTCTAGCTTCGATCAACTATTTAGAGATATTAGATTTGTCGACAAATAACTTGTCTGGGAGGATTCCTTCAGGAACTCAGTTGCAGGGGTTTGATGCTGCAGCATATATGGGTAACCCTGGACTTTGTGGTGCACCACTTCCTAATTGTTTCGGAGATGAACCAAACCCTGCTTCACAAAATGGAGATAACATCACACAGCAACAAGATCCTAAACATGACAGTTTTATCCTAGGATTGATCATTAGTGTGGTGCTTGGATTCATTACAGGATTTTGGGGAGTTTGTGGCACATTGATTTTGAAACGATCTTGGAGTATTGCCCTTTTTCGGTTCTATGATAACGTCAGAGATAAAGTGTATGTGACAATGGTATTGAATACGCGCAGAGTTTGCAGAAGATCTTGAAGCCAATTGGTAAGTCCTCCATAACTCATTTGGCGCTTCAGAGCGCTTCTATTGTTGTTGTTTCTTTATACAACCTTTCGTGAGAGGTTTTTAGACCCGACTTGGTTTGGAGGAGGCTGTGTCCAATTCCCGTCCTTACAGCTTGCAAATGAGTACCTGAAATTCACTGATGTTCTAATTCTTACAGCTACTTATAATGTGTGTGTTATTTTTCGAAAACAGGTTTCCAGAGAATACAATAGAGTTCCGTAATAACAATAACAATAAATGAAGCAATTGCGAGATCTATCGTAAGAAGTTCGATAAATTAGTTAGGACTGATGATGAAGGCGATGCGATCCCACAAAGATGTATCGCTATACTTGTGATGTTTGTAACTGATAAAGAGTTCAATATTATGACAGCAATAGCTAGTATAACACTCCCTCCGTCTAAATTATTTGTTTATCTTTCTTATTCGTTGTGGAAGGAATTTTAATCAAAAGGTAAACAAATGCTTGCGACAGAGACTGTTAATATGTTTGCAAGTTGATGCAATAAGTGCGCAAATCGGTTATATGAAGGCTAATATACAAAGGACAATGGCAACAGAGTAAATAGAAGTAGTAGCAGTAAATTCATAAATTACAGCAATAGTAATGAAGAATAAAGAGTACATGCAACACCCGAATCACACAGACCAATAGACCATCGTCTTTTAGGAATTACAACATGAGCAAACTGGAATGGGAATACAGTGGAACTAACTAAGACCTAATTTCCCACAGTTCCGCAATCGCGTTTAAATAGGCACAGTAACTAGTACATGTCGCATAGGAGTACAAGTCAAGCTTTCTTCAATGGCGATGACATACTTCAAAGTCTGATCATATGGCCGGAGTTCTATCCCAGATTATGAAAAGCTTGAATACGAGATATGCTTAATCTGTATAGAAGACGGCCATTTAAAGCGCCTATAGGAAGTAAGTTAGCTGCTGCTTCTTCCTCGTCCCACCTTCTCCGTACAATTCATTCCACTGTTTCAGTTCATTCATTACTGCACCTTCAGAAGCAAAACTTGCAGCGACCGTCCCATATAAGTTTCTGTGGGCAACAGGATTAGGCCAAGAATGGACAGGATAGCTTCATATCTTATTTGATTGACTTACCTGACCTACCACGTCACTAGCTACCTAGCTCAGGTTTGTTCACATAAAGCTTGACGAGGGGAACTTGTTTAATGGGGTGGTTCCCTCGTCAAGCTTCATGTGAACAATAACATTATCCCAGCCCACTGCCTCGATACTTTGAGCTTGACTAATCCCCTCATCAAGCTTCAAGCTTCATGTGAACAATAACCACCCGATGACGCTATTCCATTTTTCCTTTTTCGTTATCTAAACCATAAGAAATGCTTTTCCTATTGCAGACTTAATTAACACTTTCTGTCGACGAAGTCCTAGAAAATTTATGACACTATCTAATTAAAAGACGAGACAATAAAGTTGAGAATATCATGGTTAATAGTAGCGATGAATAACATTTTGTGTGTATCAGTGAATTATAGAGTGTCGACAATGTTTAAAATCAGTGGCGAACGGATGAAATTGAAAGTTTAGCAGAGATAATGTAATTACATGAACAAACACTGAAATCTATAACTAACAGCAAGTATTTTAGATATCATAGTACAAGCATTAGATTGTCGACTCCATTCCTGTATGGACGATGCTGAATTCGGTACATCACAAGAATCTGCATAGCCATAACATCATACCACTTGCAATGCTGAAAATACAGAAGTTACGAATGTCTGTAATGACCTCTTGGAAGCGATCAACATTGTTTGTACTATCGACAAGGTGATGAGCTCCAGTTCCAAAGAAGGTGTGGACACCAGTAGCGATAACAACAGCTTCAATATCACCTCTTTTGCATGTTGAACCCGAGTAAACTTCCTCTCCAGGACCCCTTGTCAAAGCGAGACATTCTCCGGTCACGAGAGATTGGTCGACCACTATAGGATCGCCTTCAAAAAGACGTGCATCAGCAGGGACTATGTCTCCAGATTTAATGCTGATAATGTCTCCCGGTACCAATACGTCTGCTTCCGACTCTTTCCATTGTTTATCCCTCAGCAACTTACACTTGGGACCAACATTAGCCCTGTTCTCTTCCATAAAACTGCTTGTATAGTAAATACTAACCATCAAGCACGCGATCAAAACAGCAAAGTCATGCCAATCTCGGGGATTTCCACCTCCGTTTGCAAGAAAAGCAATTGCCATTATCGGAGTGACCCATGACAATGGGTTATACCACAAAAAACAGAAAAGTTTCAGAAATATATTATCGTTTTTCTCGTCTAATTTGTTGGGTCCAAATATTTCGCGCCTATGGGCTGCTTTTTCCGAGGTTAGACCCTCTCGCGTACAGTTCAGTTGCTCAAATACCTTCTCAATCTGAAAGTTCTCCCGATCATCAGATTCAGTAGTCTCATCTTCAAGATTCATAGCCTTCGACATGACAATGTAAAAGGCTGTATTAAGAGTTGGAAACGGTTCCATGCCAAGAATTTGGGTACGGATTTCACCAAATTGATCATCATCAAGACCCATGAGAAAATAATAAGTTTTGTCTCGCTCTGCCTGCGCTCGGATCTTAGGTGCAGCGGAACATGTGCAGGCGTAAGTGACATCCTCCAAACCATAAAGTTCATACCATAGAGCCCTGAACTTATTGTAATATGCATCAACTGACAGTCCTTTTTGACGAAGAAGAGTAAATTCCGATTTCAACTGGTGAATACGCTGTCCATCGGAAATTGAGTACCGTTCAGCTAAAGCTTCCCATAGTGCCTTAGCAATTGTATGGGAAGCAATACTGGGTTGAATAGATGCATCAACCGAATTGTACAACCGCAAACAAATAATAGAATTATTAGTTTTCCAAGCAGAAAATTCTGGACTTGTTGAGTCCTCCGGGGGCGCAAACTCCCCGGTAATAAAACCGAGTTTATTACCTCGTTCCAATGCCTTAGTTATGGCCTTAATCCAAGTATAATAATTATCACCTGAGAGGAGATATTTGGAAAGAGGACTTACCGGGTTTTCAGAAGGATGTATATAATAAATAGACGAGGGATCGTGAATAAGATGGCTCCTTTGCATACCGCTGTCGTTACCATTGCCGTCCCTTGACATATTGATGGAAACCATTGACAACACAAGAGAGAAAGCAAGAAAAACGTAGTAGTTGTTGTTGTATACAAGAGAACTGTAAATTGTATGTATTGTATTTGATTGTTGTATATTATAAAGATTATACAGAGGTACCTTATTTATAAGGTAAATTAGACTCCTACATTTACGTAAATTAGGAGACACAATATTGCTCCATCGGGTGGCGGCGCTCTATCGCCATCCGTACCTAATTTACTAATCCTAGTAGATATATTTTTCGATTACCATAACAATTCTAACAACCGGGTAGAGTTAGAGTAAACTGAAAAAGAAAAAAAAAAAACATCCCGTCTTAATGTTTCATATATATATATACTAGACTTAATGCCCGGGCGATGCCCGGGCCACTTGTAATATTCTGTCTCTTGAACCACCATTAAACGTTAAGTTATAAATTAACCAATACAATTGTTAACTCCCATATACAAAGGCTATGTTTTTTTTTTCTTTTAGGTTGAATGAAATTAAACTGAACTGAATTGAGCCAAAGTGAGCTAAACCGAGCTGAATTGAATTGAAATTTGCACATATGAGTCGATGAATAAAGCTGAAATAAGCTCAGCTGAGCTTAACTTAACTTAGCTGAACTGAGCTAATCTAAACCGGAGTGAGTTGAATAAGAGGTGAAATTAAGCCGAAAAGAACAGGGCTATAGATGCCTGATGCATACTCTAACTTCAAGTTGACAAAATTCCTCATCTGAATACATTTATAATTCACTAAAAGCTCCCGAACTTCAAAGACAAATTCGTAGCAATAATTATTAATACAATTCCAAATGACCAAATTACGCACCTAAACATATTACTAACAACACTCAAATAGTTAAGACTAATTTTACACGGTCATTATAATAATTTATAAGTACTATAAGTCCATTGTTAGTATCAAACACATTTTTAAATAAAAGGGGTGGTGTTGGAAGCTTGTAAACACAACAAATTGTATAAGAAATTTAGCCAATTACATTAATTTTCATCATATTCATATAAAATTAAGATTAAGATTAACTTAATAATAAATATGTTATTTTTATTGGCCGGGTTCATGTTTAGATAGCTTAATTCAAACACGGCCATGTTAAATGTCGTGTCATATTTGTGTCAACCCCACTTATATAAATGGTTATTAAATCTCAACCCAAACCCATTAACTTCGTGTCTTTCATATCATATTTTTGGGTTATATAAGTGTTTGCGGCTCTAAGTTAGTATCACAATATCACCCTAACTTTTATTGTCTCAATTGTATTACTTAAACTCGTGCCAAGAAGTCGAATGTATAAGAGAACCATATTCTGTCTTAAGAATGTGTTTGCATGAAACTCTATGTATGAACTACGGTCGTCAACTCGTCTCATCGAAATATGAGAGTAGTGAATATAATGTCTAGATAATTAAAGCACAAGAGTTTGTGTTAGCGTAAATTCCAATATGTAAAATTATTTTTGTAGGTTTGACTGTATTCAACAAAAATGGCTCTCCCTTGGTACAAAATTAACAAAATTGTGTCATATTAGCACCAGGGGCGAGTCCAGGATTTTGATTTCGGTGTAGCAAAATATATGCTCAAGGTAAAGTGTATACATAATTAGGGTGAAAGCAGTAAATATTGGTGTAGCAAATCACGAAATTCTAACCGAAATTT
>JAYMSF010002628.1:0-10067 GCA_036897335.1 Silene vulgaris
CAAATTTTAAATCATCTATACATTATTTATACATTTCCGTGCAATTTGCACGGGTACTAAACTAGTATTTAAATTAACAAAAATAACACTCTCTGTATTTATAATTCTATTCTATTAATATCTCATTTATATTAACATCGAAAAACAAATTGAGGCAATTAAATAATAATTCAAAAATATCTTCAAAAAGAATAATTAATGTCCTATTTTATTTTATAGTAACAACGGAATACAATCAATAGTTTTATTGTTATTGTTTTAAAATCATCGGTTTTTCAGCAAATACTATTAAATTGGAAACCAAATGATATATAACAATAAAACTATTAACAACAGAATACTACTGTTATTATTATTTTATTATCGAATAATAAAGATAAAAAGGCTTTTAAAATAGAGAAAGGGGAAAAACAAAAAAAAAAAAAATGTATTTGCTTCAAAAAAAAAGATTCGACGAAGACATTAAAAACAAATCATTCACTAGATCTATAAATTTAAATATCTTAAGAATAAGCATTTACATTATGGTTCAACACAATTTAAAAATGTGTATAAATTGCAAAAAACCAAAACAATCAGAAAACGGAAAAAAAAAAAATACTCAAATCGAAAACTGCAATATACTATACATAAGACTCATTTCTTTGAAAAAGTGGTTTCGAGAAAATAATTATGGTACATGAAGGAAATGATGATAATTTCTGAGAGTGACGATATACATAGGACATTACGAGGTGTGAGTTGGGTTTTTATGTGATAATATTTGAGCCAAGTTATATACGTAGGGTTTTGTTCAAGGTTTACCGTTGTTTACGAGCTTCTTCTAAAATAATTAATATCAATATTGCGCAAAATTTCATTTCGAACGACTTACTCCGTCCAAGCCTTCAAACGGGCGTTACGTGACCATTTTATGGACACATCTGACCATAAAATGGTCACATAAATTAAAGCCCATCAGAAGGCTTCAGATGGAATAGGCTGTTTGAAATGAGACTTGCTGTTAACGTTGACCTATGTATTTTGTTAAATATGGTCTCACTAGAAACGTGTTACATTTGGCAAATAATTGCATAAACTTTTTACGTTTTAATGCTATACAAAGCGGAAAAGAATATATTGTTTTAGAATATATTGTTTTAAATATGCATGGGTTGCAATTTTCATTTTAAACCTCTACCGGTCAAAAGTTTCATTTAAATCGTGCATGAGTTCAAATTTACATTTTAAACAATACAGGGATCAAAATTTCCCTTTAAAACATGCACGAGTGAAAATTTTCGATTTGTACTGTGCACGAGTCATAATTTTTATTTTAAACGTGCACAAGTCAAATTTCATTGGAAATTTGCATAAGCAAAAATTTTCATTTCCTATTATGCATGGGTCATAGTTTTCAATTTAAACGCGCACAAGTCAAAATTTTCGTCCGAAAAATTGTTACGAGTGTAAATCTCAGTTTGAACCAAGCACAAATCAAAAAAATTCATTTGAAAGTACACGAGTGAAATTTTCATTTTGTACTGCGCACGAGTCAAAATTTTCATTGGAAAGGCACGTTGAATGAGGTTTAACAATTGACTCAAATAAATCATTTAACGAATGAAAGTCATAATACAAATCTAAAAACTTAAATAATATCAATTTATAACTCAACTACTACATTTATAATTGAAATTGTTTTGAAATAATGTAGAGAGATTTGATTGCCTTATTTTATTACTTTATTTTTAAAAATAACTAGCTTTAAAATGAGAATTATTACAAAAAATTATATTAAACACATTTTTAAAATAACAGAATTTAAGATAGCATACCCGTGCAATTTGCACGGGTTTAAGACTAGTGTTTAGTTAATTGATTTCGGTATATTGAAATGGATTGAAATAGTGCATAGAACCAAATAACTACATAAAGATATGAGCTCCTACTTGAAAAAGAAAGCCCAAATTAACATGGTCGTCTAACAATAAGTTCAAAAAGTTCTCACGTTCCAAGTTTTTTGGAGTCTAATTCACTAGCAAAAGTACCATTTACTACAGAGTACAAGTTAAAATAAATACGTTTTTCTATTTTATTTCTTTTTTTATTTTTTTGGTGACGAGGGAACCCGCAAGGCCGCAACCGCTACCTTTGGTGCGCGCTAGCCACTAGGTAAACCCTCGACTATACGTAATAGCCTGCAAACCACGCATACTAGGTAAACTACCAAAGAGTGACATGCTCGAAGTCTATTAGGCAAGGACTCGGCCATAAATCTTGACAAGATCGCTCGTGGCGAGACTTGAACGTGAATCTCCTAGAAATTTCACCAAAATTTTAACCGTTAAACTCCACCTTTACATGCAAATAAATAAGTTTTTCAACACGCATCAATCCCTCAAACGATCTTTTGAAACCGGGACTCTCAAGTCTCAAATATGGACGGCCCTGGCCCCTGCCTACCAATCAAGTAAACCCTTGGGGGCCAAGTGAGTGAGAATGAATACACCCACAAACTCAACAAAACAATCTCAAAGCAGATAACAAGAAAGAATGGCAGCTTTGCAGTCAGGGCGTTTGGTTTCCTCTTTCGCCGGCGTCCATTATGCCTCTCATCAACCCCACCTCTTTCACCTCTTCCGTTTTCACCCCGGTAATTACTTTATTAGTTACTGCTTTACTTATTGCTAGTCAGTAGTCACTACTGCTATCCTTTTCTCCTACTACCCCGTCCGTCTCGATTATTTGTTTATCTATTCCACTTTAGTAATTTTAATCATCCGCTTGAATTTTGGTCCACTTGTTATCCAATAATTAGCGTACTTACGGTCATTGACCGGAACGAGTATTTTATTGTCAAAATTGATGGTTTTAGAAACCTAGTTGTGTTACTTCCAGCTACATTTCTGAACGGTGATACGGACCGTGTTGGTTGTTTGACATAAGGAAATTGTTAATAATTTCCCCCAGTTGGAGGACATTCTCGTAGTTTTGACAACCGAAAGAGAAGTAAATTATTCAATACCTCCTGTCGGAATTATACTTCTCATGAATTTGATTGAGGATTAAATAAGTAGATTTGATCGCCTTTTATAGCTCGTTCTGCGAAATTTGTATTATTGATTAAGGTTGTGGAGACGCAGCTGAACTGCTGAAATGGAGTTACTATTTGTGATACGATCTCCCTTTTGCATTTTAGCTGACAGAATGTATGAAGGGTACTTATAGGCAATATGGAGTAGCAGTTACGAGACGATGTATTCTACTCCCTATTTATATTTTCACCTGAATGCTTAATTTTTTTTATTTTGATCCCTATTTATTTTTTACCCGGAAGGTTTAATTTTTTTTTTTTTTTCCCTTTTGCCAATTTACATCCTAAAATGGCTAACACAAGGGTAAGGCTGTGAGTCCTGCGACGCCGTATATCCAACCCCCCTTACCCCGCAATTTGCTGGAGCTATTGAGGCAATGGTGTAATGTTGTTGTTGCCAATATATATCCTAGAAAGTAGAAAATTTTCCTTTGGATTCTTTATTTTTCATTATGAAGTATTATAGAGTGATTGTTGATGTGGAGATTGCAAATGCCTTTTTCCTTTGGTGGTCATCTGATACTGGCTGGAGAGCCAAGTGAATGGCAGTACCTTATCTTGACACAAATTTCTTGTACGCAGGAAGACAAAATGTATCTATGCAGTTTTCGAGGAGTCTCTCTGGCGTAACTAACCTATTATTCAATAGAAGGTGGCGTTTTTTCTCTATAAGTGTGCTCGCATATAAGTGTATTTTAGCCTGTTTATTCTATTTTTCACCTTTAGACGTGCAGAAATCGTGATCAATTGTCAACAAATGGACGTAAACGCCTAAGGCCTGGTAAACTGTCTCCTCGTCGACCTGTTCCATCTCACATACAAAGACCTCCTTATGTAGATACTCGGGTACCTCCTGGAATTGCAAGTGGACCTGAAGTGCATGATGAAGAAGGAATAGAATGCATGAGAGCTTCTGGCAGGCTCGCAGCTCGAGTTCTTGAATATGCAGGGACTTTAGTTAAGGTAATACTGATTACTGAGGCTCTTTATCTTTGTCGATGTAATTGTTTCAATTTATTAGTCATTATAGCTTAAATTATTTTCAACCTGTCTTATGCGGAGTATTTCACAACTAAATAACAAAAATAGTTTTATTAGCACCGTAGCTATTAGACTTTGTTACAGAATTTATACTGAGGACAGGTAAAGTGAACTACAAGTCTACCTTCAAGAATAAAAAAAACCCTTAAGATAATTGAGGACATAATTAAGGACTGGTGAGGAGTGTACTAATGTGTTCGTTTCCTCTTGTGTTTTGAGTTTTGACTTATTCTTATTTACAGGACCAATAATTTATTGTTCTCACCGTAGATTCGTAGTGGTTGATTTATTATTTTCCTCTTGATGTGTATGTCGTTGGTAATATGTGTAACTGCGTAAGAAGCCATTTTCTCTGTGTGAATGTGGTAGGTTAACTGTTAAAGCGTCGGAGATAAATTTCTTTTAACATGTATTACCTATTATTTTCTCAGCCAGGCGTAAAAACTGATGAAATTGATGAAGCGGTTCATCAGATGATTATTGACAATGGGGGATACCCTTCACCTCTTGGCTATGGTGGATTTCCTAAAAGTGTCTGCACATCAGTCAATGAATGCATTTGCCATGGAATACCTGATTCCCGTCCACTTGAGGTTTGTTGTTCTCGGTTTTCACTCGCGTTAGTTCATCTGCATCATCTGTTCTTTTATCAGACTAAAGATCCCTTAATATTTTTTACAGGATGGCGACATCATCAACATTGATGTCACAGCGTACCTAAATGTAAGTTATCTTGTGTACTTTTTGTTGTTATTTGATGATGGAAAAGACTAGTTTTTTAACCGTGAAAGTGTGTTTTTTTATTTTTTTAATTATTTAAATTCTAAGAAGTTTTATTCTCTTTCGAGTTTGAAGAGACCTTTTTTGGACGGTCTCACATGCTACTTGTATCTTCTATGCCATGTTATATACTTATATTGTATGATTGATGACTTTGGTTATGGTCTTCTGCTTGAATTGGCTCTTCTTATTTTCTTTATGCAGTGTCAACTGTCAAGACAATCTTTGTTGCAGGATTATCCTAACTTATTCGATTTCCAATTTTGGAAGAAGCTGCTAACAACTATTGCTGAGATGATATTGATGATTAGAATATTGTTCCTTTTCCCTTGAATGTGATATTTGTATCCTAGTTTAACTTCTTCCATGAACTGAACTGTGTGTGTGACCGATTCTCAAGTTCCTTTCTGTTTGTTTCCCGTTTTCAAGAATATCGCTGTGAAATGGTATATACTTCACAATAAATAGTTTTTTTTTTTGGTCTTTTTTTTCTCTCTTGGTAATGTCGATGCTTCCTTTATGCAGGGCTATCATGGAGATACTTCTGCAACTTTCTTCTGTGGGGAAGTTAGTGATCAAGCGAAAAAGTTGGTTCAGGTATAATGTGAAAAGCACAAAGCTTTGTTTTCTATCTATTTCAAATCTTAATGTGTACATTGTTGACCATCTTTTCTATTTTTCTTTCTTGTATTTTGGTCCTGAAAATGTTACGAGTCTTATGACAAAAAGATTTTATGATTTTGAAATCGTTTGTCAGTTCCAATAGATATGGAGTGCTAAAAAAATATTACCAAGTAACCTATTAACCACGTACATGTGTTTCTAATTCATTGCCTCTTGCATCACTCTGAAATGAATTTGACTTTTCATCCTAGGTGACTAAAGAATGCTTGGACAAAGCAATTGCAATATGTGGACCAGGGGTGGAGTACAAGAAGATTGGCAAAACAATACAGTAAGATTAGGTTTTCATTTTCTCACCAAATTTACCATGTTTTATTACTTAAATAAAAATACGTATTGCAGCTGGAAACCAACTAGGAAATCTCCATTATTGTTTCCTACCATCCTTAGTGGCACGTTCTTTATATCAAACAGTTGTTTTGTCAGTCTTGATGTTTTGAATCATTTAATTGTCTAATGATGTTTACTCATTGTCTTCATACCCAAAGTTAAAATAATGACCTAAATCAATTCCATATAAACTCTAGTCTGTTTCTTCTATTGATTTAGCCTCTTGAGGATCATATCCTTTTGGTGTTCTATATTACTGTCTGTAACTTAAAATGATACCTTGCTTACTCAAGTTGCAACTCTGTTGATTGTAGTGACCATGCAGACAAACATCGCTATGGTGTTGTACGCCAGTTCGTCGGCCATGGTGTTGGTCGTGTTTTTCATGCCGATCCAGTAATTCAACATTTCAGTAATCATCCTGAACCTTTCTCATGTGTTTATCTTGTCTTCTGTTAGTATCTTAGAATATTTGTCATCTATGTACAAACATATTAAGGTGTGATGCAAAATTTTAAACAACCGAAAAGACCAACTATGAAAGATGTTGTGCCGCAACTTAATGATAGCTTTCAGTCATAAATCTTGTTATTGTTTTGTAGGGAACAATGACGGAGGGCAAATGATATTGAATCAAACGTTCACCATTGGTAATTTGACTATCTGTTCTCTGTATGTATTGACTTTTTTGCATGCCAATAGAACAACTATGACAAAGAATTATGCAGGGTGAAAATACACAAGTATTGTCGTTAAACCGCATGCTATTTGATGACCCAAAAACCCCTATAATAGAACTTTGAGACTTTGAGTAACTATCATAATTTATGGAGTGTATAGCTTTATTGCCTTGTAGGCGTCTTTAGTGGATTGATTTGACTATATTTTTGAGTAAAACTTAGTAACAGAAACTTTCTTTAGAATAACCAGGTCCACTCTATTTTGCGAAAAAGTAATCATTTACGTAAGAGTTTTCTTTGAAATTGGACAATTCTAATGACCTTCAATAAGATAAACCACCACCAACATTATCCTAATGCTTTAAGACGCCCACAAATGGCTTGGTAAGAGATGTTTGATGAACCCAGTCGTATCTAGTCTTACCTAGTGAGTCGTGAGCCACTTTGTTTTTGAACCATAGAATAGTGCGCCCTCCCATTTTTCCGGAGGGTTGGAAAGTGCCGAGTACGGAGGTAGGGGTGGTAAGGGAGTTTGCCAGTAGTGGCAAGGGGTGGATGCCGGCGGTGGGGAAGAGAGTGATTGATGGGGTTCTGGTTGGATGGGGGGTTTTTGTGGTGGAATGGGGATGTTGTGGGGCTGGGTATGTGACTGATGGGGTTGTGGGGCTCAGTTGGTGACTGGTGAGGGGTGCCAGTGGTGGCGAGGGGTGGATGCTGGCGGTGGGAATAGGGTGATTGATGGGATGCTGGTGGGGTGAGGGGTTTTGTGGTGGGATGGAGATGGTGTGGGGTTGGGTAGGTGTGACTAACGGGATTATGGTGGGGTGGGATAGTTGCAGAAGAGGAAGTAAAGTGAGCGGTAAAAGACACATATCCCACTTTTCTAAATTTTGTGCCAATTCTATATGATATAATACTATAAACCCAAAGAATGGGAGGCAGTAACTCATTGGCTTCATCGGTAATGGAAATGGCCTCCAATAAGATAGATTGCGAAAAATTGCAGCTAAGCATGTTCGTCACTGTATTTCATCGAGTTTTTCAGTCATTTGAAGTTGCTTATAAAAGTAAAAAACTTGCTCCAGTTCTCAGTGTTTATTTGTTTTGCCACATTACAATACAGAACCAATGCTTACAATTGGTAGCTGCAAGCCTATTATGTGGGATGATGATTGGACAGTGGTCACTGAAGATGGAAGTCTGTCGGCGCAATTTGAGCACACAATTCTAATAACACAAAATGGAGCAGAGATTTTGACCAAGTGCTAATACTGGTTATTCTGCAGTTGATTCCCTGGTTTTGACAGCACAAACAAACTGTGGCTTATTGACTCTCAGTTGCCCTGTTCGTTGATATGAACCTAGAGCAAAAAAGAGCGAAGAACATGGGGAAAGAAGGTCGAATTTGATTAGATTATTATATTTCCTGGGGGTAACAAGCAAGAGAGCTAAACTCTGCTTTTCTTCTTGCTTCAAATCTTCCCATGGTTTCTTGATTCATTCAGACGCGGTATGCATGGAGCTGCATTTTAGCTTTCTAGTGATTTATGTGACGGGCATGTGTATTCTTTTTTAAACTCTATAAACAGTCTTCTTTTGTCCTGGAAAGGGGTACTTTCTGGATATGTAACGTTGCAACTGAGTTGTTCCTTAAGGTGTTTCTTGGTTTAACTTAGATTTATGGCTTCAAACCTGGTCCAATACTTGCGATTTTGCTTTTCTGATGAAGTTGTAGCTCACATCGTTAAATCACTCAAAAAATTGTCAGTGATTGTTCAAGAATCGAAAATGAAAGAGCATTCTTGTGGATACAGGAACACTGAAGTCTGAAATATGTGTTGATACTTGATACTGGTGTATAACCTGATCATCATTGTTTTAGACCTGTATGGAGTAAGGTTGTTGATCTGCATCATGGTACTTAATCTGATTCTTGACGATTTTTCAGAAACCTATCCTAATGTTTAAAACCACGAGTACCGAGCAAAGATAATTGTAAGTTTGTAACCTTGCAACATAGTTAGTTCATGTGAATGAAGAATGCCAAGAATTGAGTATATTACTTTTATTAAACTCGTGTAATATACGAGTGATGTTAAATATTTTGATTTAAATATATACTTAGATTTGAATGTATGCTAATTATCATATATTCACTTGGTTTTATGGGCATTGCTTGTGCTTTCGAGATTTTATCTAAGATGGCAAAATGTAGATATAAATCATTTTCTGTTGTACAAAACGATAGAGAAATGTAGAAATTGACCACCTAGCTAGAAACATCCCTCCAATTCTGTGAAATAATCCCATCCATGTCAAAACCAATCTCCACTGAAAACCCTAAGAATTAAGTAAATGTGTTTTTGTTTGGCTGGACAAGTAGATCTGAAGGGGGAAAGTCCTCTCCAGTACCTTCCAGTAGGTATTGAGGGTTCGGATTTTATTTCGGGATGATCTAACGGTTAACTATTTTGAGGATGTGTAGAGGTAATAATGATTTTATATTATTGTATTAGAGGAAATGGAAGGTAATGGAGAGGATTCTATCCCGATTTTCATATAATTTCTACGGAATGTAAGATGTCATCTCTCTTAACTCACTTAAATGTCTCCCTAAACTGAATTCATGTATCTTATTCGGGCACTTTTTATTTAGGAACTAGGGGCGAAACCACGATTTAATCTCCGGGGTAGCGAAAAAAAAATAATTAAAAAGGAATATGTAGGTAATGTGTCTTATTCGGGCACTTTTTATTTAGGAAGTAGGAACTGTTTAGGGTGAAATTTTAAGAAATAAACAGGAATCCTCATTCACTTTCACAATATTATTGTTCACTAGCTCTTTTATTTTCCGTATCCTTTCTCTATTCTCAAGTCTCTTATGCCCACTCGCCTAAACCTCGAACATCCCCATTTCTTGCCCCAATAATCCAACCTCCTCCAACCAACCGACCACCACCACCCCCTACAACCCTACTACCCCACCCTAGCCGCCCCTACCACCATTGTAATCAACTATTACCACTAGCGTCAACAACTCATTCCCGCCCACACTCTAACACAAAAGACTTCACCAAAAATCTAATATGAATCAAACAACACGAACATAAGATAAAATTTCACGCTCTCAATCCCGGTCATTTCTCTACCTTTGGTTTAGCACAAAAGCCAAGGAAAAAGTAGGGGTCCATTTGTGGTGGTGGTTAGTGAATGACAAGTGGATTATAATGAGTCTGTATAAACAAATTATCCCTACAAAAGTTTCATGATATAGAAGAGTAAACGTGTAAACGAACACCTAAAATTGAAATAAGTAAAACGGTATCACTTTTTTTTATCACCCAAAATATGAAAAAAAATAAAAGGAAAAATAAAAAGGAAAAAGGAAAAAACGAAATACGGACAATACCATACGTAGAGCTGGCAAGTCTGACCCGACCCGAGTGACCCGACCCGAACCCGAGCAAACCCGACCC
>JAYMSF010002629.1:0-10063 GCA_036897335.1 Silene vulgaris
AATTTATCCTCTCACATTTTTATTTTTGAGGGTCCACAAAAAATGGAGAGCTAGCTCTCCTTTGCTCTTCCTCAAGAGCACCAAGAGAGCTTCTCTCCATTTTCTTTGATGGAGAGCACATAAAAAGTCATTGGAGAGCTCCTATTGTAGGAGAAAAACATATGTTTTGTGCTCTCCAATTGTGAGACCATTTGGAGAGCATATTGGAGAGCTCTTGGAGAGCCTCTAGTATACATGCTCTTAGGAAGCCACTTGAGAACATCAAAGGCAATTTAGAATGTAAGCCAAACAATTCATCCAATAATAATAATAATACGTCATACAAGAACGAGATTGTGGGCGATTCAGTGTTATTGGAGACAAACATAGCCAAGGAGACACCCCATTGCAACTAGCGGTCCGGTTTGGGCATACTGATGCTGTTCAAGATTTTCTAGAAAGGGCCGAGGTGGTTGGGCTTCCTAAATAAAGCTAACAAAGACATGGACACGATTTTACATGATGCAGCTAGGGTTGGTTATGCTACAAACATAAACATCCTGATCAAGCAAGCTTCTAAACTTGCAATTTGAGCTCGACCATTCGGTGCCATTGTCGGACTTACAGGTCATGCCGCCCTAGCCAACAAAGGTGTTCGCCGCCAAACCACTCTTCACGCTGAGATCCTGCACCGGAACAGAGGTGAGAAAGTTGTAAACCAGATTGTAGACTGAAATAGGCTAGTCAAACATATTAAGAAAATAGTTATTTCATATTCAGTTACCACAATCTACTTCTACAACTATTTGTTGAATGATGCGGTTAATGTCCAACAGCTTTTGAATAAAATGCAACAGCTATTGTGGATCAGATAGTGAAAATAGACACGAGCAGTAGCGGTTCCCTAATAAAGATTAAGAACGACCGTGGTCAAACCTCACTTCACTGTTGGGTTGCTCGGAATGTCAACAAACAATGTACTTCCTATTTTGTGAGCCCTTCTAAATCAAGACGATCGGTACAACTCAGCAGCATACATCCAAGACAATAAGGAGCGAACAGCCCTATACATTGCGATCCTCAACGCCAACTTGAAAGCGGCACTGACAAGGTGGACAATAAAGAACAGAACATGGTGCATCTTGCAGCCAGTACGGGACATCCCAATACTTTTGAATGGTCTCTAAAAAAGGCACCTAAGTCTGATGGGCTCATCAACCAGAAAGACGGTGACGGAAATATCCCTTTACATGTTCTTGCTGCCTCCACACCCTCATTCATCAAAAGACATTACAAACTAGACGCCAACTGTCGCCAAGGCATTCAACAACAACAATTTAACAGCAGGGGATATCATTGCTGCTCACAAAAACTTTGATCATATAATCGTAAGTTTACTATTGTGCTAACAATTATGACCCTTGCAACTTTTACACCGTTGTTTAAAATGTTGGTTTTTAAGAGGGGAGGAGAGTAAGAATATGAATCATTCTCAATTAACCACAACACAACACAATATTAGCGATCATTATTTCGTCTGCCTTATATGTAGACTCGATTCATGAAACTGAGCAACACCCTCCATAGGGGAAGGCAAACAAACAATGGTGATGAAAGAAGGGAAGACGCTGAAAGAGAACAGACAATCATCAAAGTAAGCAGAGTAAAAAAGGAAAGAAGAGAGAATGAATTACCTCAAAAAAATGGGGGAGAAGCGACTGGTCGTAGCAGCCCTGATAGTAATAGGTTACAGTACCAGGAGGATTTGATCAAATTCCAGAGATAACATAAGCCTGGCACTGCTCACTGAGCGCTCTCTCTCTCTCTCTGAGAAGAGTCCGTGGTATGAAGATTAAAATCGAACTGATAACCAGTTGACTCCTCATAACCCAATTGGCCAATTGTAGGGCGAAATGTCGGGAACTGGCTCCTTATACCCCAATTGAGATTCAGAGGTGAGTGGCCCACATTGATAAAATGAGGACGAAATTAAACTAAGGAACTACTCTACCTATGACCAATTGGATTTAGAATTTAGAGTTCACTAATTACGTGAGGTCTCTATATTCTTTACTGGTGTTGTCCAGATCCTTCTCTTTCCATGGATTTAAAATGGGTTCATCAAATCACAGGTCATCGGGTAAATTGGGATTTCAGGACAAATAAATTTTGATCAATTTTGGTTCTCAGGCCAATCGGATTGGCCCCAAAACTATAGTTCAAGTCTTCGAAGACTTGGAGGCTTTGCTTGTGCCCGGTGCAAAAATGAGTACTAAGTGGGAAAAAACAACCACCTTTATAGGCTAGGAGCAGCTTTGCATGCGTGGACAGCGGGAAGAAACAAATTCAATCCAAGAAAATCCAAATGAAAGTCTCCTCAATTTCCTCCACTGATGTTCCTCAAATAAGGCCTTGACAGTCAAAGGAAAATCTAACTCAAGAATCACCAAATAAGGCCCTGACGCAACTCACGCAAGCAAACAACGGCTGATAGCCCAACTCCTCTAGAAACGATCCACAATCAAATGGGAATGAACAGCGGGCAGCAGCAGCAGCAGCAGCAAGTACGAATGGTAGGCGTGGCATGGAGCGTGACGTTACCTGGCTGCAGAATATGGGAAAATCGAGAAACTACAGTGGCTTAACTGGAAACACCAGAAAACTCCAATCGGAAACAATGTCCTTGAGACAATCAAAGGTAATTTAACAGACACTGCAAACCTACAATTCATTCAATATGTTCTGGATGAAACTGTTAAAGGATGAGGAGGTCCGGCTCCCGAATAAAACTAACAATACAATGGACACAATTTATTCTGTTAGATCAACATCCTATAATGACCTTTAACATAATATACGTTAAGTAACTCTTATCTCAATTATAACCACCACAATTATGAAATATCAAATAGTCATTCCAAAATTATATTCTACAGAAACACTAAGTACTTTCCAATGTTAATATTCTAGCATGTTAAACTACTCTTCTTTTAGGCCGATCTCGTATAAGACGACCGTCAATTATACAAGGAGGGAATAATTTTAAGACGATAAAGTCATACAATACTGCAGAAACGACGACTTACATTCCTAGCAAATGCCAATGCACCTTTTGACCAGCAGTTTACTTGTTCGTGAGAGACCCTAGACGAGGGATAATACACTGGTTTTTTTGACGGTGGACACCCCCGTTTACACAAAAAGAAAAACAAATGACAATGCAAAAAGGGGTGCATAAGCTGGTTAATCCTACTAAAAACTTGTAACTTGTGCTGTATAAACAACAAGCATTCTTTCACAAATATAACAAACTAGTACAAACCATAGAGATCCATCAGTTCATATGTCTAATTGTCGACCAAAAAGATTGTACTACGCCACTAGGCAATCCCAGCAAAATGAAGAACAAGTTACTCGTACTAATTACGTCTACAGACATTACTTATATCAGACAAATCTCTACGGAGGGTTCTTCCAAACATAAGTGATGAAATAAAATTGACACCTGGTGGAGCACACGATCTAGCCACCGTAGCCCAAGTGCAACCGCCCGCTACTAAGTGTACGCAACACTGTTCTTACCAGCTATATCAGTCGTAACTCCTACGAAACAGAGTAGTAACCTCATAAGTCCTGCAGAATACATACGCCCCGGGGCTAAAATCAGTAAGTCTGTTTTCTCATTGACATTTGGGCAAGATTGTCAAGTTCAAACTCACTTAAGTTGATAACAACAAATTACGCTAAAATCTAATACTGTCTCGACTAATGTGCAGTATGCAGAGGCCAGAGCTGTCGGTACAATACGAGGGACAATGCACTTGTACTCCTTAAGTGACAACTCACAAGTATAACTTGTTTTCTCATAACGAAATACTGAAAAGATATGGAGGAAAAGAGGATATTGTTGATTACCTAACATAGTTCTCAAGTTCCTTCAGTTGTCACAGCTTAAGCTTGAATCCCGAAGACAGAAAATCGTTCCTGAGCAAATAAAGGACAAGATTTAGGAAATGAATGTGCACAACCATGAACTTCCAAGATCATAGCAATGTCCAACAACAAGCTAATTACAGTGTAAAACCAGGAGAAACGCAAGGTATAAATTACACAGCTAATTCAGCAGCAAACTCTAGTAAATCAAGATCTATATTCAGCAAAAATATATTTTTCTACTCCAAGTAAGGGTAAATACGAAGTAATTAATGATCCACTGTGTCAAGAAGCTACAAAACTATTGTAATATCTCGATGTTCCTGCTTATGGTGGTGTTGGGGGTCTAATGTATAGAGCGTTAACCTAATGTCAAAAGCATGGGCAATGTGTACTCTATGATAACGGAAGCATAAACAGTTTAATCATCGTATTCTATCATATTCCATTGCAAGGTAGCAATTCAACTATTTGATCTACACAAACATAACAACTAAGAGTCCTGCAATTCCTAGAAACACAAAACTTCAAAAGGAAACATAATAGCCAAAGATATAGATTATACTTCTTCTCAATGGTCTTCTTAGGCCTAGTAGTTCCTTCCTTGTTCGACACCACCTTGTCATTCACAACCGAAACAAGGGTCTCCACATAGGGATAAGCCATAAAAGGTGAATCCTCAAATCGCAACCCTTGAACCGAAACTCTCTCAATCCTTTTAGTCACCAAATCATACCAACCGAACCACATACCATTAACCTCAATCAACACACTCTTCTCATCTTTCGAATAAGTAACAAGACTAAGAAACATACAATGCTTATGAATCTCCTTCTTTCGAATCCTAAACAGCTTAACTCACTTACAGTCTTTCATTTCCCACACATCCCCGTATAAAAACTCACGGTTTAAAAGAGGGTTTCCCCTGAACTTATCCGGGTCAACCCTATGCTTAAAGTAAAGAACAAGCAAGCACAAACACCCGCGCAAACTTCTCCAACTCAGAGTAATGTTACCACTTTCAAACTTGGGATAATCTGCAATCGAAAAGGTACTAGTCCTAAGATCAAAACATTTCAACACCTTCTCAGAATCACTCCAATACATGAAAAACCACAATAACTCTTCAACAACAATAGCATTGGTCTTCTGAAGAGGATATAAACCAACTTCAACGTTGTCATCATAAACCATATTCCATGAGTCATTCCGCATACTATAAACAGACGTCTCCGTATAAAAACCCGACCTTTCGCAATTCACCCACTGAACCAACCTAACAACCTTGTAAATTTGTAATCATCCGTAACACTATCATACCCGAACCCGAACACCACGGCAATATCAAAATCATCACAAGCCGGCTTCTCAGACGGAGCAGGAGGGACTAAACGTTTTGTTTTGTTTGCGGGGTTGAATAAACACACGGTTTTCTTGGAGGAGTCAACAAGGAGGAGAACACCATGGAGCTTCCGGCTATGTCGACAGGGGGGCGGTGAGGGAGGTTATTTAGAGGATGGTTTACGATATCGAAGCGGAGTTTGACAGTGGATATGGCGGAAGAGAGGATCGAGTTGTAAGAGATGAGGATGTTGGTGGTGGTGGAGTTACTGATTAGGGTTTGATGAAGATGGTGTTTGATGAAATTTGAGGAAGTAATTATGGAATTCCATGTTTTTGAGACGCATTTGAAACGATGAAGGGATTTGACAGGGAGTTTTGTGAGGATTTCTGTGATGAGTTCTAATGGTAGAAATGCCGCCATTTTTGGGGATTTTGAGTTTCTTCAATTTCAATTGGGATTTGGGAGTGTTTATGATCGGACAATGATAGGGCATCTCCTTAGGGCTTAGGGTAGACCTCGCAAATGGTGAAATGGGGCAATGATTAAGGACGGGTCAATTCAATTTAGTTTCGGTTTTACAATAACTCGGGATAGAACGAGTTATTTCGGATTCGATCATTTTTAAGTGTGTTGTTATGACGTTATTTGGGGATAATTAGAATGTGCTAAAGCCGCTAATAAACATCCGGGTCGGGTTACCTAGGATCAGGTCAATTCGAGTGCGAGACGTCAGGTAATTTGAGTGGGGCCAGTTTTACTCGATCTATCTAGCGACAACGACTTACAACAAGAATAATTGATGTGTAATGTGTTTGATCTCACGAAAATCATGGATTTAGATATTGCTCTCCTTTTCAATAAGGTTTTAACATCTAATCATGCTCTTATAGGTTCCTTAGGGATTGAGATTAACCGGTAAAGTCATAAAAGGTAGTGTTTAACTGTTCATCATATTTAAACCCTTCAAAAACTTAATATTTACGGTAGTCTTTTTGCTAGCACTTGAAAAATACAACTACAAATCTCACGATTTTATAAAAACTAGGTTTGTTTGGTTGCTGTATTTTTCCTCAAGAACAAGAATGTAAAAATCAGAACTTCCTAGAAATTTTCAATACCTACACAATGTGGGAAACGCCTACTATATCTTCTCTAAAATAGTACAGATTTGTTAAGATGAAAGATTAAGCTGGCGAAATTTCAAAACACTGGTGTATTAATTAGTGCGTATTGAAAAGACGATCAGTCATCCTAAGCTTTCGATTGGCAAGCTTTGGATCGTAAATGATCTGAGTATTACCAAATCCAAGTCCAAGCTTAATAAAGCTCAGCTCGAAATCAACTCGGTCACCGCTCGGCTCGAAATCGGTCAAACTGATTTCGAGCCGAGCATTGCCAAATCTAAGCCGATTCCGAGCTTAATAAAGCCCAAATCGAAAACTCGTTTAGGCTCGTTTTATGATTTTTATTATTAAATTTTAGTATTTTACTACTATTTCTGTTCTTATTGAAATGTTATTATGATATTCTCACTTGTAAGTCCCTCAACTTTTACGTTTTTTAAAGTGTACCCCTCTTTTTCATAAAGAAACTTTGGCCGGCAATAATTTTCAGCTATGAGTTCAGAAAAACGTTAAATTTTATTTTTTAAATTGATCGTTTTTACCAAATTCTCGGTTAAGAAAAAAAAATAGTGATATTTGAAATCATAGTCGGAAATTATGATCGGTCAAAGTTTATTAGTTAAAAAAACCTTGATTAACCATAACTCTCGGCCACGATTTCAGAATGCGGTAACTTTTTTTTTTTTTTTTTTTTTCAAATTCAAGCCTTTACGAGATAATTGGTTTGAAAAAAAATTACCGATTTCTAAACTAGTAGCCACGAGTTATTGATGGCCAAAGATTATTTTTACAAATACGTGTTGCGAACGGTTATCAATTCAGATATATTCCGATCAACTTTTTCGATTCGGGTTTATATTAGGAGGTACTCCGTATATGTCAACTAGACCTGGCAAAGTGACCCATGAATGACTCGACCTAAATAACAACCAGGATTTAGGACTAGTCCAACCCTATTTAACCCGACCGGAATGTTTATCATCACAAACTGGCTGTTATCCCCAAATAACTCGATAATAAACCACCCAGAAACGACATGAACCCGAAATCACCCAATCAGCCCGGCCCGAATCCTTACAAACCCGAATAAATCCGACCCAATTAATCAGTTTGTCAGATCTAAATTGTCAATCAAATTAATTACATGTTTCTTAGTCATCGACGACTCGAGTTCTCTACAGTAGCGGGCGATTGCACTTGGGCTACGATGTCTATATTAGCTCAAGTCTAGGGAAAAAAACCCAAAAAACTAATCAATTTGGTACAGAACAGCCGAACAGGTTAAGATAGTTCTAAATTGAACTTGAACTCCTCAAATTTCAAATTTGCAAACCAATCCGTGCCAGTAACTTAAATTTGAAAACTAGTCCCTGGCTCCCTGCCATTAACCAAAATCTAGGAAATTTTTCATTTATATACTGATGGCACATTCTCTACTTGCTGAGTGTATGCGAAGGTCTTACAAAATGTGCTTGTTTATCGTCTTTTTTTGAGACCGACATGTCGTGAACAAAACCTTCAACTTAAGCTAATGCAAATTTAAGTTTTAGATACAATACCAATGGAGTCTAGCCAAGTGCATTTGCCATTGAAAAGGCTCGTGCATGTGGTCATGTGGATAGACAACTATAATCCATCGTCGATGACTCGATACCCGGCACAAGCAAAGAACGGGCTTAAACACAAACAATTGCTCTTGGTAATTTTGCACTCATCATCTTGACATCAATTAAGCAAAATTGCAAAGCATATTGCTTAGATTGACCTCACGATGTTGACATCAACTATGCAAAGCAAACGCAAAGCAAAAAGGGGGTGCATAAGCCGGTTTAATACTATTGAAAACTGGTGATTAGTGCTGTCACAACAAGTATTCCTTGACAAGCATAATAAACAACCAGAAACGACAGATAACGATCGATTCACATTTCAAATAGTCTACCAGCAAGATCGTCCTACGAGTACTATGCCATTAGGCAATGCAGCTAAACGAATTACAAGTTACGGAATACTAATTACGTCTAGAAAGAGTACTTATCAGAAAGCAAATCTCTACCGAGTGTTCTTTCAAAAAAAAAAACGACGAAATAAAATTGACACCTAGCGTAGCCCACGATGTAGCCACCGTAGCCCAAGTGCAATTGCCTGCTAATTAGCCTATACAGCATTGTTCTTACCAACTCCATCAGTTGCGACTCCTAGAAAACAGAGAAGTTACCTCATAAGTCCTGCAGATTACAAAGGACCCGGGGTAAAACCAGTAAGTTTATTTCAACACATTGACATTTAGGCAACAATTGTCAAGTTCAAACTCAGTTAAGTTGATAACACATGATTTTTGACGAATGTAACAAAAAACAACATTGTCCCAATACCACAATGGCTTCCCCAAACGACAATGAGACATGAGTTTTGACGAATACTAAGTTCGAATCTCATATTCCTTCAACCAACCAATAATGCCATCATATTGTCAAGACTTCTAACAGGAGCAAATACAAAGATGTTTCTACTATCGGAACTTTTTTATCGCTGTGTTTTCAGAGAAAGGTCATAAAAATGTCTCTTCAGCGATTATAAGGAGGCCAGAGCTGTAGTACAATATGAGAGACAATGTGCTTATATATAATCCCGTAAGTGACAAGTATAAATTGTTTTCTCATCATGAGATACTGACAAAATATGGGGGAAAAGAGGACATTGCTGATTACCTAACATAGTTCTCAAGTTCCTTCAGTTGTCAGAGCTTAAGCTTGAATCCCGAAGACAGAAAATCGTTCCTGAGGAAATATTAGGGGATGAATGTGCATTAGCGACGACTTCCAAGATCATAGCATCACATAACAAGTAATATAGTGAAATAACCAGGAAAATTGCAGGGCATAAATTACAAAATGTATGGGTTAATGCTACAATCACACACATCCAATCCAGTAGCAAACTCTAGTAACACAATATCTACATTTAGCAAACACCATATCTGTACTCCGAGTAAGGGTAATTGAGAAGTAATCAATGACCCATTATGCCAAGAAGCTACAAAGGTATTGTATTATAACAGTAACCCAATGTCAAAAGCAAGTAGAGACTTTTACCAAATGATCCCTGACGAAACATGTTAAAAAATGCATCGACAATGTGTACTCTATGATATCGGAAAGCATAAAGAGTGTTCCATACCAAAGTAGTAAGCCAACTACTTGATCTACACAAACTTAACAGCCAAAATGGGTCTATATCTATAAGTATGACTAGAACCACAACACACACATAACTTCAAAAGGAAACATAATAGCCAAAGATATAGATTTTACTTGTCAATGGTCTTATTAGGCCTAGTTCCTCCCTTGTTCGACACCACCTTGTTATTCACAGCCGAAACAAGGCTATTCACATAGGTAAAAGCCACATGGGCGAATCCTCAACACCCAACCCTTGAACCGGAACTCTCTCAATCCTTTTAGTCACCAAATCATACCAACCGAACCAATTACTATCGACCTCAATCAATACACACTTCTCATCTTTCGAGTAAGTAACAAGCCTAAGAAACATACAATCCTTATCAATCTCCTTGTTTTGAATCCTAAACAGCTTAACCCACTTAGAGCCATTCAATTCCCACACATCCGTGTATAAAAGCTGACGGTTGTGAATCGGGTTGCCCATGAACTTAGCCGGG
>JAYMSF010002630.1:0-10062 GCA_036897335.1 Silene vulgaris
ATTTTTTTTGTTGGGACCTAGAAAAAAGCGAACCAAAAAAAAAAAAAAAAAAAAAAAAGGAACCTAGTAGATACGGAAAAGTTCATTATACCTTTTCATTTCTGGTGGAGAAGTATACACAATTTAGTCTAAAATTGAACTGGGTTTTCTCACAACACTCGAGTTTCAACTCGAAGCAGTTGACAGACTTCTGATCACATAGAATGCAGTTTTTATGTACTCTTTCGGTAGTAAAGAAGGGGTTGAATACCAGCAAACATGATACATTAATCATAATGAGTCGGAAAATTCCTACATTTTGAATCAAAATAGCCGACTGCTATTAATGACATTCAAGAGCTTAAACCCTTACAGCAGTGACGAGCCTCATAATCGTTTTGTGCAAAGAAAGCAAACCGTATCTCGAAAAAAACTGCAAAAATGCTGAGGTTCTAACCATAGATTCAGTGATCTCCTGGCATAGACTTGATAATATCAGAATCACCAGCATCGATGACACTAAGGCAACACACCCGGTAGTACTTCCCGCAAGCAGTTCCAAGGTCCACATTGTCTGAACCAATCAACACAAAAAATTCACTTATATCAAGTCTGTCACACAGGCCAAACAATGGAACGAACCATAACAGAGATGTGTTATCAAAAGTTTTATCTCATATTTACTAGTTAAAACTTAAAATCAAGAACCCAGGCCATACAATGGAACGAACAACCAGATATAGGAATCATTGATTGACACAGCGAGAACAATAACCATAGACCTAGCTGGATTCATGAAAACGGTATTGATAGAGATGTAAAAGAAATTGAGGAGAAAGCAATACAGAGTACTTACTTCCGTTGTAGTGGTGAACACCAACCTTGGCCAACATAGCATAGTACTCGATCTCAGACTTTCTAAGTGGGGGACAATTGTTTGAGATGATGACCAACTTGGCTGAAACAAAATAACGGAACCATCTCAGTATTTAGGTTCAACTGAAGACTCCATTATATAAGCAAGTAATGAAAAGTAAACAAGGGCTAAGGGCGACACAAGCAGTGATGATCTAAACACAACAGTGAGTAGCACAGACAAACTAGGTTGAGTATGAGCAACAAGGAAAAGAACTATACTGCCTTAAGCACCAAGGCCAGCAAACTTCAACAAAACATGACATTATTTACCCCGATTGTTGAACTTAAACACGATGAAAAACCCAATCTTAGTAAATACTCTGTAGTCTGTGTACCAAACTCTATTCACAACATAATGCTGAATAAAAAAAAATGACAACTGGAATGTCTTTAAATATCGTAGTGACAACAGTTCAGAATGAAACGTCCTATATAAATATAAAGTCAGGAGTTGCGGCATTTGACCAGCTAATTCAACCGCACCAATTCTTCCAAAAAAGCCTTAAACAGATGAAGACAGCATGCTCTAGATTTTATTTTCCCTAACACAACAGCAAGCACAACACTATCCAAGTGAGGTTCAATATGATCAAATAAGTGGATCACAATAACGGCAGCCTAAAATTACTTCCATTACTCAGCTAATCACACGTTCAAGTACAACCCATAAAACATGCCCAATCACTTAACTTTTCACTCTACCAGAAAACATAGTTTATTGCCTTGAATCTTTTAAATTAAATCAGTTCAGCCCATTTTTCTTCTTCACTTCACTTCAGTATAGAAAGTTCCAGACCAACAGAAGGGGGCCTAACGTCTGCCCTCCAAATAAAATCAATTTCTCACTACTCTGGCGCTCATTACCACTTACCAGCACTGAAACCGCCACAAAAATCAAACTAGTGTCATAAACCTAGCTTACAATGGCTATCTTCCAAATACAATTAAAATCTAGCAACTCAAGTACTCAATGGTCAATACGAGCACCGAAACTGCCACTAAGAAATAACTAGGGTCATAACCCTAGATAACAATCCCTACCTTCCAAATTCAATCAAATTCTCGCTACTCAGCCTACCAATTACCAGCACCAAAATCGCCACAACAAACATAACCAGCGTCATAAAGCTAGCTAACACTAGCTGCCTTCCAAATTGAATCAAATTCTTGCTACTCAGCCTACCAATTACAAGCACCAAAACCGCCACAACAAACATAACTAGTGTCATATACTCATAAACCTAGCTAAAACGGCCTACCTACCAAATTCAATCAAATTCTTGCTACTCAACCTACCAATTACCAGCACCGAAATCGTTGCAACAAGAATAACTTGTGTCATAATCATTAGCTTGATTCGATAATCGTAAGCAATCACATTTTCACGAAATCAAATTGTAACAACTTCCGTACCAAAAATTACTCTACATTAACAATATACAACTCAATAAAAATCAAAATTAACTAAAAATATTAACAATTAAACAACCTTTGGAAGATCTTAGGGTTTTGAGGACGGTTTTGTAACCAAGAGTAAACTTTCCACTCTTCATCACAAGAGCTAACCTGTTGTTGATACTCTCATGAGTCTTCTTCTGCACATTTTCACCATAATTAATTAGAAAAATTACAAAATTCAATATTTCGCCATTAATTTTGTGCAGAAATGAAGAGATAATCGACGAAAATGAGGCAACAGAAAGTGGAGTTTACCGTCTTCTTCGATGAGGCAACCATGGTGGCGGAGACGGCGGCGATGGAGTGGAGAGATTGGGGGAAGGGGATGTTACGGTTTGGGGAAGGTGTAAGGGAATATAGAGATTTGGGGAATTAGGGTTTTACGAGGGGGAGTAAGTTAATGGGCTACTTAGGATACCGTTATGTTTAAACCTCTGGGTCGGATCAGTATTGACGATCATTACGGGTTTGCGAGAATTTGGGTCTGATTAACGGGACGGGTTAGTCTGGGATATGCTATTATCAAATTATAGTGGGCTCTACTTATGAATTAGGATACCACCTCGCAAACGGGTCGGATCAGTATTGGCAGTAGGACTGGCATATGACCCCACCCGAACCCTATAACATTGCGACTCGAACCAACTCGGTCGGCCCGAAGATGACCCGTAACCCGGCACGACCCGACCCGATTAAATTGATGATCCGATAATTCATAATTATTAAGCTTAATTTTGATCAAAATGAAGTGATTTTGTGTTTAGATTGACACGTTTGACTTACTAATGAAGTCATTAAACCAAACAATAGGTTAAAAACTAAATTTAATGGTAAAAAATTGTGGTACTGCGATTAAGTAACCAGATTTGATAATGGCCCGAACCCAAGCCGACCTGTCACATCATTTGACCCGACCCAAACCCCACCCGACTCGACCCGAATGGGTAGGCTGACATGATATGACCCGACACGACTTGATTCAATCCGACTGACCTGATTGCCACCTGTATAATGACGGATCATTACGGGTTTGCGAGAATTTGGGTTAGATTCGATTGGGACGGGTTAGTTTGGGATATGCTATTATTAGAGTTATTTTAGGGATAAATGGATAATGGTCAATATGAAAAAAAAAAAAAAAATTAAAAAAATAAAAAAAAAATAAGGTTGAGTCATATTGTCTCGGGTCAATTTAGGTTACAGGTCAAGTTTGGGTCCTTGGTTCAGATGTCAGGTCGGGTTGCTCATGCCGAGTCATTAGGATCGGCCAGTTTTGTTAGGTTTAGTTATGTGTTTAGCCTTGTGATAACGGGCTAGGAACACAAAGTGACTCTAGAGAATATTACTACCTTGGTATCACTGGTATTGTATAAGTTCCCTATTAGGCTATTACGTACTTTAAGATTGTAACGGGTTTGAATTAAATTGAAGCAAATTAAACTGAAAATAAAATTGACCCAAATTTAGAGAAATTAGTTGGGTTGTTTTTTGTTGTAAAATAAGGTGCCCCCTGTCCACCATTGACAACAGTGGGTGCTACTGCCCTCATGGCACGTGCCCTCCGAAGAAGTAAAAGGCGAGCCATTCCTTCTTGTGGGCAAGGATCGAACCCCTAAACACATCAAGTTTACATGACAAATTGACAGCAAATGATTCAGGAGTTGAAAAACAAAAGTTGCATATGCGCCTTTTTTTAGACTTTGTAAACGTTTGGTATAGTTTTCCATTTACGATTCGATGGTAACGGAAGCCGGTAGAAATACACAAAACTTGACTTCCAAGCTCCAACCACACCGCTTTGACTTTAGTACTATCACAACTAACCCAATATACTTTGGTTCCTAAATCAGAACAAGAAACACCGGAAACCTTAAAAGATCACAGGCTATTTACACCGATGTTTTACCCCTATGAGTGCATTTACAAAACTTGGGAAGTTGCGGTAGTCATTGCTTTCCGAGAAGGACATACGCAAAAACAAGAAATCTATTTCCGTTGCTTTTTGGGAAGTGATTCTGCCTGCTGATCAACCTGCCATAAACAACGAAGGGAATGTTTCAGTGTTGGAACACTTAACTACGGAGAGTCGAGCGAGAGAAAAAGAGCTATATCATTGACAAAACAAAGCTTTTATTCCAACATCATCCATCTTACTGGTGGCATAGTAAAAAAAAAAAAAAAAAAAGTGACATCAACCGTCTTATCTCTTTCTGGTGGCAAGAGGGGCGAGGTATATATGCAATTGCAATGGTTTAAAATGCAATAAGATACAAGCGAAACAGATTACTTACAGAAACAGATAACTGTTCGCGAATGTACGCCATTGATCTTAACATTGCTCCCAAAGTATCCCTTGAAACCTGAAACTTAACCTCCGACTCTCCAGTAATTGTCTCAGTGTCTTGAAGCTGAATTATAAGCAATTAACATAAATATTTGATCATAATCAAATGGTGGTACAAACGTATACTTCGGATTATATGTTGATGATAATTGAATGGACAATAACAGAAATCTATCTAATGTCTGATAAGAAATAGCGTTGTACGAAGTTCCATATCGCAATGGTAGTTGTCTTCGGGAAGCTACTAGCCTACTACTCTTGGGAGTAGAGAAAATGTCTATCTATTCTCCATCACATAAATGATGGTAGAGAGTCCAGAGACAGGGAAAACTTACCATCTACAACCAGTAAGAAAGGATTTAATACAAGTAAGCAGCAACTATACTTTCATTTAGATATTAACGCTAACTACAAGTCAATCTCAAGATATCCATAACCCCACCAATCTCCTTCCCTTTAGATTTCCTGGTCAGATACACATTTATCTTCATTTTCATGAATAATAGTAGTGCTTACTACAACTGTTGCTACTATAATAGCAACAATTTTCGCCCCAATGTAATTAGGAACCAGCTAACACGAATCTAAATAAGGAACTACTAGGGAAGCCAAATAGGAAATTAGGGAAAAAAAGAGGTGGTGATAGACAAAGCTGATCACGTGCCTTTAAATTGATAACAGCAACCCTATTAGCGGGAGTTGACAGCTGCTCACTGATGTAAGCCATCGATTTAAGCATAGGTTCCAAAGTAACCCTTGATAGTTGAAACTTCACTTCGGACTCCGTTGCAGGGCTTGTGCTGTAATCTTGCAACTGCACAAGCAAAAGTAATAGGAAAAAAAACACTTCATATCTAACTCAATCAACAAATTAAATGGATTTACTTTAAACAAGCCACTAAGACACAAGGGCGTCATAATCTGACAAAAAAAGTTGAGCGCGCAGCCATTAAAGGTGAAATCTGCCAATTCACTTGGGTTCGTACTAGGAAGAAAATAACAGATTATTTAAATTTCTAAAAAAAACAAATCGCTCAAATTCTGCAGCTAAAATGAACAACCTTTTCTGCCCTATCACTGGTTGTTTAGTTTACAAACGAAGACCATTAGTTCTTGAGTACAGAAAAGGACCTTAGAAGTCAAATGGTGATTAATAATAAAAACTTTCGGCACCTGCAACTAGAAAGACACAAACCTTCAAGTTGATTACAGCAACTCTATTTGCAGGCATTGGATTCTTATTCTCCATGACCCATGTCATTGACTTTAGACACGGAAGAATAACCTATTAACGACAACATGAGAAGCTTAATCAGTCCTTTATGCCTCTATGTGCATACGAAAGCAGAAAGAAGTCATACACATATCTACTGACATACCATGTTAACTGAAGGGACTTCATCGCGAAGGGACGTGGGTGCCATCTGACCAAGATTCGTATCACTGACAGGATAAGGAAGCATGGCTGAGTCATTAAGATTGAATTGACTGCCGATTTCATCTTGTTTGGGCCACAGTAAAGGGGTGTCAGCAGTAATTGAGCTTACGTGAGAGGTCGGAGGTTTAATATTAGGAACATTTTTCTTCATAAGATCGATCTTCTTCCACCCTTCTCGTAAAGCAGTCACCGCTGCATAATATGTCTCTGATGTTAATGCCCCTTCCAGAGCATATCTAATAGCTTCTCGGCATAAAGTACTATACCTTGATGCCAATAATTCCCGTGCACAATCTGCACTAAGTTCGTCTGATATACCCACGCTCTTGGCATTCTTGGTCCAACGATTCAAGATGTAATATGATGGTAATGTCAGCACATTGGTTACTGTGAATACTGTCAAAATGTGTCTGCAGAGTATACCTGAATACTCGAACATCAGACAGCTACAGCTAGCTCTCAAATCAGAGATACTTAAGATCACAGTGTACGCCTTATGATCGTCCTCAAACTTTGCAACATGATATGTGCTTGTGAGAATATCACCACCAATTCTATTAGCTGTATAAACAAAGGTTTCAACTAGTTCTTCCTGAAATTTCGCAAATATTTTCTTCGTGTATAGGCCTGCGACCTGCTTCTCCATAGGGGACGGTGTCTTCAAATCTGGTCCGTTGGAGAGCGTATCAAAATCTGCCTCAATTTCCTTGTCAAGCCAGTACTCCATAACTCTTTCATACTGTCGGAAAAGCATTGCCAACGTGGTGTTCTCATTTACATGACCTTCAAACAAAGAACAGTCAACTCCCTGGTTAGGAAAAACTGCAGCAAAGAACGAATCTCGAAAATACACAGGTACCCATTGTCTTCTAGTATCATAAATTGATTGAAACCAGTCATTGTTACATAGATCATACTTATGAATGATGGAAGCCCAGGAAGATTCAAAATCGTCAATTGTTTCTGTCAAAATAACACAGTTGTATAGTTCACCCTCGAAGTTAGGATATGTTAGGCAAACATGAGATAGCCTGTCTCGGCCTTCCCTCAAGACATGCCACTTGCTGATACAATGTCGGGCCTTTGAAAAGATCTGATCAACTGCAGCTTTTAGGGCTCTGTTTTGATCAGTGACAATAGAAACCGGAGGACAGTCGCCCATGGCAGTAAGAAATGTCTTTAACAACCAAACAAATGAGGCCTCAGAATCATTAAGGAGCAATGCACAACCAAACAAAATAGGTTCACCGTGATGATTCACTCCAGTGAACACGGCAAATGACACTTTATACTGGGTTACTCTATAGGAACTGTCTAGGGTAACTACATCGCCAAAATGACCATAAGCAACCCTCGACCTAGCATCAGCCCAAAATACATTTGCCATTCTGTTATCCTCATCAAGCTGTATGGCATAAAAGAAACCGGGGTTTTCCGCCTGCATATTTTTAAAGTAGTCCAGCATATTTTGAGCATCTTTCCCAAATGTTCTTCTTTGGATGCCTGGTCTAATTGAAGCATAGTTTACGCAATTCTTGTTATTTTGGACAGAAAAAACGCTCCCGGTTCCGTGGTTTGTGCCACTAGACACCAGACTATCTCGGTTCCCGTCCATACTCACATGCATAACCCCAGTAGGCACGCACCACAAACCCCAACTGGACCGTATTGCAAATTCTGAACCGTATTACCCTCTCTAACGCGTGATTATGCTCCTTAACAAACTTCGCCACAATCCATTTACTGCCCAATATTAACTCTACCTTTCCTTCACCGTCGCTTCACATAAAACAAATCCCCACACAAACTGCCTAACTGTACCAGAACACAATTCCTACAATGAAGTTTAACCCTAAAACCTACTCGTCTAGCATACTCAACATAAAACACTTTGGCAGCACCGTCACCTCAAATCCCATACCCAATTGCGGCTTAACGACAATGCCATCAACGACACCATCCCGAACCTCCCCTAAAACATTAACTGTACTACAATTCAATTCCTTCCCACCTTCACTACCTTCAACAGTTCCATTATCGATCATCAACCGAAACCTCGTATCATAATCTTCTACCAAACATCAATGCATTCAACAATCTATCATGGGCCCCACTCAACAAGCACATGCACACTTTAGCACTTCACTGCAAAGGATAAAATCCGTTTTAACTATGGTAATTAAATTAACTAACCCTAGTTTAATGTTCTATAATAAATAATAATCCGTATGAGTTAGTCTTGGGTAAAGCGGTTTTACACAGCGGATTACCATATTTGTGGGGTGAAAGTAGTAATTAAAAAACCCGTTTTACAATAAACTTATGTAAGGCCGTCTACCCAAGTAAATTAAACTATTAAAGGCAAGCGAAGGAAATAAATGGAGATAAAAGGGGGGAAATTGAGCTGATAGAAGAGAATCATACCATGAAGATGTAGCTATGGAGGTTCTAATGACGGGGATGACAGAATCGTCCGAGTTGGGGACTGGGAAGGGGAGGCTGACTCGAGAGACGGTCTCACAATAAATTACAGTAATTTGTACTGTAGTTAAAAGAGCATAAAGAAATGAAGTCTCGCCACTGTTTTGTTGGTTATGTCAAATTTATAGTCGGGTTTTTTAAGTCGGGTCAACTTTTCTTAGGTCCTAACAATTGTATTGTTGTTACTTGTTAGGTTTAACATGACCCAAAAAAACATGTTTGGAGCATTGTTTGGAGCAACTGTGGCGGTTTGAGTTATGTACCTTAGGTTGGATTAGTTGCGCTCACTCTAATCGTTTGATAAATAGCAGGTTAAACCTAATAATAGTCATTACTCATTAGAATCCCAATACGATCATATGATTTTACTTGAAGATTTTGATCATATGATTCTATTGATGGTTGTAAAATCTTTCGTATTCATTACTTGAAAATATTTAGAGGTCCTACAATCTTATAATCCTACAATCCGGTTATACCACACAAAAAAAAAGATTTGGAAAGAAGCCTTTATGCTAATATTTTCCATATATTTACCTTTATATTTATAGCTTTAAAATAGAGATGAAAAATTCTTATTGGTTAAGAAGGACACATTAATAGTTTTCCTGAAGGACCTGAGACTATATAATTACATTGCAAAAACAAATTTTCGTTTAAGTTGTAGATATTAAGCTCTATAGGGATTTTGGTAGGAATAGGACCACACACACCATAATAAAGACACAAGAATCGGAACAATAACAAGGACACACTATTTACTACGGAGTAGGAATTTTATTGATCACTCGCAAGTCATAACGTGAGGATACAAATTACATAACACCGTCCTCCTTTTGTAACTAGATAGATGGCAAAGTAAAATATCAGTAAGAATGTAAGATGTAACTCTCCCATATTTATTAACTACGGGTAATAATAAAGGGATTTAACATCCATATGGTAAACCACAACCCCTTGTAGCCTAGTTTGCAAAGTCAACATTTCTAGCATATTGCTCCCAAAAACTACATATTTCTCCAATGGTAAGTTATCTCCATTTTGTAGCTTAATGGACCAGTAAACCCATTATATTACCTTAATTAGCCAATAGAAAGTAAATTATATATTCAATTTTAAGCTAGTAGCTTGTTGGAGCCGGTGTAGCTTGCAGTTGGTTTTTTTTTACGTTGCTCCAATGATAAGCACAAGTTGCATGACAATTTATAAAAATTGCAAGCAGATCCTTTTAATATACCATTCGAGATGCTTTAAGCTCATTTTGCTTCTTTTTTATGCTCTTTATTTAACACCATGGATTTGTTTAAGTGACTAGAAATTAACCTCATTTATTCAAAAGTATTAACTTTATTAGAATAATCAACCAACCAACTACCTATAACAATATAGTAGGTCTTGCTTGCGACGGGTCGGATCTTACGACGGGTATTTTGTGAGAGAAAAG